>JAJIBD010032571.1:12500-96052 GCA_021461705.1 Cryptotis parvus | reverse complement strand
GTTTGCTATTTACAAATTATTGAATCAAATGCTTGTTATTAGATATGTAATATTAATCGGCTTCTTAGCGCAGTAGGCAGCGCATCAGTCTCATAGATACATACTATATTTCTAATATTTTATTTTATTTTAAATTTTTATTATACCACCGTGAGACTTACAATTACAAAGGTGTTCATAATTGGTTCTTGGTATTACAGTATTCCAGGACCCATCCCTCCACCAGTGCCCCATTTCCAACCACCAACCTGTACCCCCCCCCTCCCACCCACCCCCAGGCTGCCTCAATAGCAGTTCCGTGTTCCTCTCTTTCTCTCTCTGTCTCTCTTGTCTCTGCATCTCTCTCCCTCTTCTTTTACACATTGTGGCTAGCCCTGCAGATATTTAGAGTTTATCACTTAAGTCTCTTTGTGTACATTCAATGGTGAGTTTTAGTTACCATTACCATTTCTCCACACTTAGTAAAACACTGGTATCTATTTATATCCTATTAATGAATGCAGTCATTCTATATCTGTCCTTTTCCTTCTGACTAATTTCACTCCAGCATGATAGTCATCTCATGTCCATCCATTTGCAGGTAAATTTCATAATTTCATCTTTTCTGACAGCTGCATAGTATTCCATAGTGTAGATGAACCACAGTTTCTTTAGCCAGTCCTCTGTTCTCGGGCATTTAGGTTGTTTCAGATTCTAGCTTTGTGAATAGCGGAGAGATGAATAAAGAAGTACAGATAGTGTTTCTGCTAGGTGTTTTTTCGGTCTCTCGGGTATATTCCCAGGAGTGCTATTGCTGGATCAAATGGGAGCTCAATATCTAGTTTTGGAGGAATGCCCATATTGTTTTCCAAAAGGGCTGGACCAGTCAGCACTCCCACCAACAGTGGATGAGAGTCCCTTTTTTCCCCACATCCACGCCAGCACCGGTTGTTCTTGCTGTTTTGGATGTGTGCCAGTCTCTTTTTGGTGTGAGATAGTATCTCATTGTTGTTTTGATTTGCATCTCCCTGATTATAAAAGATGAAGAGCATATTCCTAATATTTTACCATTGAAAAATAGCAGTGAAAAAATCTGTTTTTTTTTTTTTGGTGGGGAGCCCTACCCTGAATATTATTTTAGGATAAACCAAAAACATGGAAGTGTCAAATTGAAGTCTTTATGAAAGATAGTTCATTTCTCTCTGGGAAGCATAGCTCCCAGCACAGGTCTCAAGCCTAAGGGGAGAGGTCAGAGAGCCAACCAAAGACAGTCTTTTTACTTGACCCAGCCATACCCACTCCTGGAATATACCTGAGAGGCCAAAAGCATACATCATCTTGCACTTCTATTTTCATTGCAGCACTATTCACAATAGCCAGAATCTGGAAACAACCAGAGTGCCAAAAGAACAGACGACTGGATTAAGAAACTGTGGGAGATCTACACAACGAATACTATGCAGCTGTTAAGAAAAAACGAAGTAATGAAATTTGCCTATAAATGGATGGACATGGAGAGGATCATGTTGGAGTGAAATTAACCAGAGGAAAAAGGGCAGATATAGAATGACTGCAATTAATTAATGGGATATAAAAATAACATGATTCCACATCCAAGGTCAGGCAAACATGGATCAGGAGGTCTTTTACAGTGGTGGAATCTACTGCAAGTGTGTGAGAGTCAGAGGTTAGGTAAGACATGGAAAGGAACAGTGTTAATAATCACTGGAAATGATAATACCAGCCTAGAACAGAACATTGAATGTAGGCAAGGGGATATACATGATAACCTCTAAATGTATGTGTGATTGGGAGCCATGATGTGTGTAAAAAGGAGAAAGATACAAAAAGGAGAGAGAGAGAGAGAGAGAGAGAGAGAGAGAGGAGAGGGGTAGATTCTGCCCAATAGAGGCAGGCTAGGGGAAGGAGAAGGAACAGGGGACATTGGTGTGGGAATGGGCAATGGTGGTGGGATGGGTGCTGGAACACTGTATGACTGAAACCCAAACATGAACATCTTTGTATATCTCATGGTAGTATAATAAAAAATTAAAAGACAATCTTTTCACTATTGTTATTATTACTTTTATTTGGGGATAACATCCTGCTGGTGTTCAGGGCTTACTCTTGGCTCTGTGCTCAAGGATCACTCCTAGTGGATTTGGAGGGGACCCTATGGGATACCCATAGGGATAAAAACCCAGCTACCTGATGCAAGAGTCCTACCCACTGTACTGCTGCACCAGGCCCCGAAGAGAAAAAAATCTTGGCCTAGATTTGGTCTCTGGATGGCTTTTGCAGATTTGTCACACATCTGATATTGGAGTATGAGAGTGAATCCCCATCTCCTTTCTCGGCTGCTGCCCATTGCAGATGGGAGAAACTTGAGACCAATAAAAAATCTTCCATTCTGTGAACAACCTTTCGCGTTGGGCACAGCTCCCTCAGCCACTACTTATTGTTGCTTTGGTTTTGCTGAGTAGCACCTTTCACCCTACTTTTTTAGCTTGCTGTAGTTATTTGTGTCTCTCCGAACACCTGACAGCCACCAATAATTCACTGCTACTGAAGATACTCTGAGGAAGAAAGATGCTTTTGGGCTCATGCTTTCACGCTATTCCTATTTATAATCACATATACATTACAGGCATTTGTGAGTTTTCACTTTCTTTGAAGTCTTCTCTTTGTGAGGTGGAGATACATTAGGGCCCTTTATATCTTATCACAACATGTCCTCTGTCCTCTTATGATTCTGGAATTCATGTGCAAATATCTTATTTTCAGGAACCATTGGTTGCATTATTTTGACCATTGGTAGTCTCATGTTTGCATTTAAGTGCTTTCTCACCGGAAATATTAAACTTGAACTCTAAATTCTGATTTCCTCATTTATCTGGTTATTTCAGTTCCAGTATTACAGTAATCAATTATTCTAGATTTATGAGAATTTTTTTGTATCTGAAGGAGCTTACATCATCTATAAAATTTCTAAAAACTATTTTGTACACTTGAACCCTATACTTGAGGCCCACAAAACAAGTTCTACTGCCACCCAAATTTACCTCCCCAAATAAGAGCTAATATGTTAATTTGATCTGTTCACATAATGAAACAAAGGTAACTTCCAAACAAAGCATGCAGCTTGCAAAAAGATGGATGAAACTAGAGGATATTTTGCTAAGTAAAATTATTCACAGGACATGGCAGAGCCTTGCAAGCTGCCCGTGTCATATTTGATGTGCCATAAACCAGTAACAGTTATAGACTCCATGACCTGGAGGAATGGTTTGAGGCTCATCGTGTTCCTGGAGCAAGCAGATGCTCTTGGGTTACACTAGCATGTGACAGGACATATGGAGATGTTACTGGTGCCCATCGATGAACAACAGGAAGACAAGTGACAAGTGACAAGTAACAAAGACAGTCAGAAGGAAAGGGATATATACAGAACTTTTTCTTGGCGGACCTTGAAGACACAAATCAAGGTAGTTACAAAGTTCAAAGGCAACCTATTGGGGACGGATCCACAAAATTGAGTTGGGAAGAGGCTGAGAGAAAATGGTGTTAGGGCCCTGGAAGAAGGAAGTGAGTACACTGGTGTAGTTGTTGGAATTATGGGCATGAGAACTTGCTATTACCAGTAATGTAAAAGCCACAGGAACTTAATCAGGAAAAACAATTGAAAAACAAACACAAAGCTAGTGATTTTCTTCATGCTATGCCTTATATTTTATTTGCTTCCTTCCTCTGGGAAAGGACTTTTTTTTTTTGGGTCACACCCGCACGCTCAGGGTTACTTCTGGCCTGCACTCAGGAATACCCCTTGCAGTTCTCAGGGGACCATATGGAATGCTGGGAATTGAACCTGGGTGGACCATATGCAAGGCAAACACCTTACCCGCTGGAATATCGCTCTGGCCCTGGGAAGGGACCTTTCAAATAAGTGGTGATACATATTTCATATGACCTGCTCCCTGTGGAAATCAGCGTACTGATCCTTCTAGCTCAGTTATCACTTCCCAGAGTCTCTATAGCAATAATCACGTAGGTTAGTATTGTCTGTCTGTATGTACAGGTAGTAGGATGCTGTTCTAATGTAGGTGATGGGCCAGGCTAAGCCTGTGATTAGCACGACACTCTGAATGATCATGGCCCTGGTGACATCATACAGAGTTGTTGCCATGGTTTTGGGAGAAGTATTGCTTTTCTGAGGATTGCAAAACACCTATGTTCCAACCCATACTTGCTCATTCCTAGCAGAGTGGAAAATACGTCTCCTTGGCTGAAATGTTCTTCCTTGAGTCCAGCCCAAAGATGACATTTTTAGGAAAGTTTGAGAAGAATCTTGTGGCTGTACTGAGTCACGATAGAATGGAAATGGATCTTTTTCTATTTAAAGAGTTTTGTGCTACTGTTTGAAAATGTCACATTGCTAGGGAAGCGGTGGGAATGGAAAACTTTCCAGTTTACTGTCGGCAAAGAAAGATCATTACTGAAAACAATGGCATTGGTTAGAGAATTTCTGTTACCTGTCTGGCTGAAGTGGAAGGACACTGATAAGAGTTTAATTTACTTGTGAAAAATCTGGCTGTTTTAGAATGGGTCAAATTCTAAACCTCAGTTCGTACCACAACAGTTATAGCTTTAGCCAGATCCCAGAATCTCTCTGGATCTCAGTCTTAACATAAACTGAGATGCTAATTTAAATCAGATTCTTTCCAATTTACCTGATATTAAGAGATCCTTAGTGTCTGATTTTAAAAATATTTCTTTCCTAGAAAAAGTGGTCCAGCAGTCTGGATTATATTAGATATATATTTTATTTGTTTTTTGTTTTTATTCTGGAATTCACCTGAACTGCTCGTAGGCTATTTTTTGGCATGGAGCTCAGGGGCTTCCCTTGCCATTGGCCATAAAGGGACCAGAGGGCACAAGAATTGTACTCAGGGCTCCCAACAAAGAAAAGTGTGATCCTGGTTAGAATCATAGCCCAGGCCTAGAATTTTAACAAGCATTCTAGGAACTTTTGAGGAAAAGATAAGTTGGAGAAATGGAAATAAGCATTGTGGTAAAAACAAGACCACATCTCAATATTGTTTTGTGAATTTTTTTTTATCTTCACTTGCAGTATTTATTCTTTTGTTTTAGCATTTGGGCCACAGATGGCAATGCTCAGGGATTGTTCCTGGATCTGGCTCAAGGAGCACTTCTAGAGATGCTCAGGGGACCATCAGTAGTGCCAGGAGCAAACCCAAGTTGGCTGTTTGCAAGACAAATGCCTTAACCCCTGCTCTACCTCTCAGCATATCATACTTTGTGTGTGCCTGTGGATATGTAGATGTTCTAAACATTTTTAAGGGCAGTGTAGTAATACATCATGTTCCAATATATTTTTATATATTATTCAATTTGTTATACTTTTTTTACTCTAAAATGGCATCATTTTATATTCATACTGGAACAGTAAGGGGGGTTCTATATCACTATGCCTCATTATCAGTGGTAATCCTCTTGGAGAAAATAAGCTTTGGAAATTTGACAATAATGTATCTAAAATTCTAACAAGTATAATTCTTTTCTAATTATACTAAGTATATGTAGAAGCATGATACTTTTTCTTGTTTTTTTCTTTTTTTTATTGGTTCTTGGGCCAGGTCTGGACATGGTCCAGGGCTTACTCCTGGCTCTGCACTCATGGATGACTCCTACTGGGCTCAGACGACCATATGAGGTGCTAGGGATCAACCCCGTTGTGATACCTGCTGTACTATTGCTCCAGTTCCTCATATTTTAATTTACAGAGACAGTATTTTTTATTTTTGCAGATTTCCAAGTAACATTCTTTTGCAAAATTTTCTGTTGAAAATTCACACTTTCAGGAGAGCTATGAAAAGCATATTAAATATATCACCTATATAAATTTATCTAGGTTTTTAGTTTTCTGTTCAACTTTGTGAAACTTTTTTAATTTAACCTTTTTATATGCAATCCTTAAATAAAGTTTATGATTTATTTCTTTGGTGTCTATTATAGCTCCACATTAACTCAAACTTTCATATACTTTCATGATACTTATTTTTGCATTTGGCTTTGCAATGAGTCTAGAATGAATTTTATTATATAGGGTGAAGAAAGTGAAATTATTAAAAATTGCAAATTACAACAAATTAATTTTCATACCAACTTTATCTTAAGTATGCTTGCCACATTGGATAATTATATAAATTTTAATCTATTTTTTCTTTTAAAATATTTCTAGTATTTCTTTCATTTTATGTCTTTTTTCAGTATGTTGTTTTTATGGTGGTAGGTAAATTTGCACATGACGTAAATATGGGGTGAGGCAGTCTATTTTGGAATTCCCTGACTTCTCAGATACATGATCCTAGTTTAGACTCAATAAACCAAGTATAGAAAATGATTCTTAATGAATTACAGAGTTTTAAGGGGTGTAAAAATAGAAATTATCTTATAAGCATATCTGCAAGGGAGACAACATACAAAAATGGATAGTTGAGCCATATGTATTCTTCTGAGTGTTTACATACTATCCATAGGAAAAGATTATTTTCCAATAAAATATTAGCCTTGGGGCTGGAGAGAGATAGTACAATGGATAGGGTCCTTGCTTTGCATGCATCTGCCCCATGTTTGATCCCTAGCATCCCATATGGTCTCCTGAGCACCACCAGGTACATTTCCTGAATGCAGAGTCAGGAGTAACTCCTTAGCATCAACTATGGATAGCTCAAGACCCCAAAATAAAGAACTGCTAAAATCTTAGTATCAATCACTTCTAAATATACCATGAACTTTAGGGAAATGAGCAGACAAAAGCAAACAAAGCAAAGAGAATATGGACAAGTAGAGGAAGAAAATAATTAGAGTAGGAAAAATGTTTAAATTATTAAAAAACATTTGTGTGCTCAATGATTTCTTGCAGTGAGTCTTGGTTTGATCACAGTTTCTAAAGCACAGCCAGGAGCACAACCCATAAGCACACTGCTGGGCAGGGCCCTAAGACCAGAAGAAAGAAAAATAACTTTTGTATATAAGGAAATCTATTCCAGTGGTGGCTATTAATTTACTTGTAGTTAAAAGAACATAAACATTATGATATGAACCAGGGGGGATAGTTCAAAAGGCAGGACTGAAAGCTTGAATGTTAGAGACCCAGGTTCAATGCATGACATCACATGATCTCGAACATTTCCAGAAGCTGACTCCAGAACACTAAAGCCACAAAGTAGCTTCTAAGCACTGCTCATTATGGGCAAAACTCCTCAAAAAATAAGTATAAAGAAGAATAAAAATAAGAAAAAATCTGTGATAAATCAATGACACACCATGCCCTGTGCCAGAAGCAAAACAAGAGATAAGTCAAATGTTCTTGAACTTAAAACTCAGAACTCTAAATTGATAAGGCTACATTTTTGGCAAAACCCTGGATCAAATCTCCACAAATTAATAGGGCAAGGTGGTTCTAAGGGAAGGAAGTGGGCAAAGGAAAGAAGAGATGCAGATAGAGAAAGAAGTGGAGAAGGAGGTACAAACATAAGTAGAAAAGTATGGTGATTTGTAAATAAAATGTGTTCACAGTACCAAATAGTTGTTCCTCATAATAGAGTAATTTCCCTCTCTTTCTTCTAGTTGTTCACAAATTCTATTTTTCTTAAAATGAGTTCTATGACTATATGGAAGGTGAAAATAACTTCCTATATTTTATTGATTGACTCTAAATGTCTTCTTCCAACAACTTCAAATAATAGCACAAAGATTTTGTATCTCTCTGATAAGGTCTACTTACCCAAGAAGAAAAGATTCAAGTTATAATTAGGTGCTTTAAGATATTTTTAACACTAAAAGCACCTTTTAAGCTGAAATATTTTATAGTCTGGGAATGAGCAGCAGAAATAGAATCTGGTACAACACGTCAGTACTCTGTGGGGAAAAATTTCAAAATTACTGAATTAGATGATCCATAAATCCTTCCAACTTATATGGAATTTTTAATTTGAGCATAAGAAATGTGGCAAACCTCCTAAAATATATTGTTTAAGAACAGTTGGAGTGATCTTACCCAGGACAAAGAATGGGGGAGTGGGTGGGAATTGTTACTGTATTAGTGCCATTGAACCAATAGAAGCCCACTTCCCCAAACCCACCCTGGTCCTTTGAACCTTGTTTGTCAAAGAATTAAAGTCTTAAGAAAACGGACAATTCCAACATAGAACAAAAACTCAGGTTCCTCAGGTTCCTCCACAAAGAGCAGAGGAAACATTTTACTTTAGTAGATGCAGATGGATCCTAACAATTTCTAGAGAATTTTCTTACAACGAACTCTTCATTATGGGGGAGGATCTTTTAATCATATCTAAAAACCACAAACTCTTGGTAACTCAAGAACAATCATAAATTAGACTCATAATATTATTTATATTCTCATTTCTTTATATTTCTATGTTATCATATGCCACAGAGCCTTCTGAAAAGCATGAATATTTTAATAGTCCTCTAAGAAACATTGGGAGTGGTCAAAAAATAATCAATGAACAACATACCTAAGCTACAAATTTCTGCTTTGAACATAAGCAAAGTATTCAAGAGTAGTGATGGGGAACAAGCCTTAGGAGTCCTGTGCTGTAATATATGAAAAGGGATATTCTTAGAAAGTCACTCAGAGTTTAGAAGCTCAGGTCTTGTTTCTTCTGTTACATGACTATGTGACCTCAGTCATGGCACCTAACTATCAAGACTTTGGTTTCCTCTTTTGAAGAACAAGAAAGAACTTATCATCTTAGAGACTCTTTCTTAGAGACTCTTTTCAAGAAAGGTCTCTAAGATATTATAATATTTCATGACCCTTGATTTAATTTAATTTAATTTCTGTGTGTGTGTGTGTGTGTGTGAGGTCACACCTGACTGTGCTAAGGGCTTACTCCTGGCAGTGTGCAAGGGACAATATATGTTGCCAGAAATCATGCCTGAATTGACCATGTGCTAAGCAACTGCAGTAGCCACTATACTATTTCTCAGGCTTTTAGATTCATTTCATAATTTTTAAAAATGGAATCACCATAAATTATGGAGTTATATTTATTTATGTTTGAGCTTCAAGCATATAATGTTCAAGCACCAATCTCTTAATCAATGTTCACTTTCCTCCATTAATGTTCCCAGTTTTCTAACCCATCCACCTTACTCCACACACACTCCTGCCTCTGTGGCAGGCACTTTTACATTTTTCCCTCTTATAGGTACTGTGGTTTGCACATTGTTACGGGGTAGGTTATCATGTATGTTACTTTACTTCCTTTCAGCAAGCAGTCCTGATACATAGAGAGATCACACCCCTCTCCCCTCTCTTTCTTTTGCCCCTTTGTCCCTTTCCCCTCTCTTCTCTGGCAAGCTTCCTACTAAGGACCAGTTCTATGCTCTTCATTTCTGTTGCTAAGCTTCATTTTTAATCTGGTATTTCACAGCAGAGCCCAACAAGCTACCCGTGGTGTATTCAATAATGGACCCAAAACAGTAACAATAATGGACCTCATTCTCAATGAAGGGAGATGTTATTGGCACCCACTCGAGCAAATTGATGAACAACAGGAAGACAAGTGACTGACAAGTAATTTCTAAATCACTTGAGATTTAGATTTTTTAAAGAAATATTTGAGATTTAAAAAAAAATTCTAGAGTTTTCCTGATGAGATGATTCTACATCTTATAATAGTTCTTATAATTATTTTAATAGTGAAGAAAAGGGATATATTATTGCAAAGAAGTATCCCCAGTATCTCAGTGAGATAATAAATGAAGGAGATTAGAGTAAGAGAAATGGTCACAGGGGTTCAGGTAGATGATTTGCATGGACTGATCTTAATTTAATCCCATTGGTATCTTGGATTAATCCACAGGATATCTCAAAAATCATTGTGTGCAGCTCAAGAGACTTCTGCCTCAAGCACTGTGTAGAGCTGAGGCCTTTGAGGGTGGTTCCAAGTAATTCCCAGCTCTGCAGAACCCGAGTCACTGCATCATCAGGTCTTTGCATTACACTGACAATTTGACTATGAATAATCAGAAAAGCCCCTTTTCCTTCTAGACATTGCTTGGAGCCTTCGCCCCGACAAACAAATAAGCTATAAAATGTATAAACAAATTAATCATCCTAAAATTAAATGTAAATTATAATTTAGATTAATTTGGTAAATGTCACATAAATCTTTAATATCACCCATCAATCAGCTGATTGTACATTTATTTACGGAAGAGAACCTTTTGGATATGGTCATTTCGGATCAGTATTTGAGAGTGCTCTACAAAATGAGAATAACTTGAGTTAGATAAAATGTTAAACTGATAAGAACAGATACTACACTTGATCTTAGCCAAAAGGCGAATCCAGCCCAGGTTCTAGCCCTGGCCCGCCACACCAGCAGAGCCTCACAACAAGCCAGATGACCCCCCACTCCATGAGGGACCTCCATTTTCCACATCCGACTTCCCCTCGTCAGAACTCCACCCGGCAGACCAGCCTATCACAGCCCGGTTCATCGAGATCCACCCTGCTGCAGTCTTTTTAATCCAGCCCAGGTATGCTGATCCAGACAGACATGGGGCAGAGCTGCTACTGGCTCTCACTGTGCCCAGCTGCTCATGAGGTGCCCGGGAGGGATGGCAGGTTCTAGCCCTGGCCCGTCACCCCAGCAAAGCCTCACAACAAACCAGACGACCCCCCACTCCATGAGGACCTCCATTTTCCACATCCCCTTGTCAGAACTCCACCCAGCAGACCAGCATATCACAGCCCAGCTCACGCGGCCACTTGTGGCGAGTGGTTCATCAATAAATGCTGGATTTTGAGATGACTACAAGAGTATGCTACCCGCACGGCAGAGCCTGGCAAGCTTCCCGTGTCGTATTTGATATGCCAGATACCAGTAACGATTATAGACCTCATTCCCATGACCTGATGGAATGGTTTGAGGCTCTTTATGTTCCTGGAGCAAGCAGGTTCCCTTGGGCTCTACTTGAATGAGACAGGTCATATGGAGATGTTACTGGTGCCCGCTCGAGCAAATCGATGATGAACGGGAAGACAGTGATACAGTGATACAGATAAAAATGTTATACAAAAATAGGGGGCCGGAGCGATAGCCCAGCGGTAGGGCATTTGCCTTGCACGCAGCCGGCTTGTGCCGGCCCGGGTTCGATTCTTGGCATCCCATATGGTCCCCCGAGCACCGCCAGGAGTAATTCCTGAGTTCAGAGCCAGGAGTAACCCCTGAGTGTCACCGGGTGTGACCCAAAAAAGCAAAAAAAAAAAAAAGATGTTATACAAAATAAAAGAAGTTAAAGTTATCAAATTGGAAAAGAAATTAAAAGATGATCTAAGCTGGAGTTATATACATAAAAGATTACAAAACTATATATATTAAACTCCTAGAAACAATAAACGAATATACAAAAGTGCAGAGAAGCAATAAAGGAAGACCTCAAAGAGAGTAGAGCAGAAACACTGGCCAATGCAGTAGAAGCCGGGAAAAGCATTCACAATGCCCACCTGTCCTTTCGCCAACTATAAGACCAAAATGACTGCCTTCCAACATCCTGATGGATTGATCACATCTTTCAGACAGCAATGGAGAAGATTATCCATGACCTCTACTCAGATCTCTTTGTTAGCTATGTCCACCTGCCCACATACCAAATTCCGCGGGATGGATATGTTGTTCCCAACATTCTTTCTTCTGAAATCTGACATGCCATTTCTTTGGTGAAGAAGCAAACAGCACTAGGCCCAGACAAAGTCTGACCCATTATTCTCATCAATACACTGGCTTGGCTCTTCACATGCTACCTGTCTGAATGCAAGGTGCCCTCCCAATGGAAAACCAGCAGGACAGTTCTACTGTTCTAGAAGGGAGACATCCACGACATTCACAATTAAATCCCCAATCTGCCTGTTGTCCATCATCTACAAACTGTTCACTTGAGTCATCCTGAACAGGATTAGCAGAACATTAGATGAAGGACAACATGAGAAAAGCTGGCTTCAGAAAGGATTCAGCACAATCGACCATATCCACATGGTAACCAAGCTCATTGAGGTTTGTAGGGAGTTCAAGATGCCGCTCTGTCTCACATTCATTAATTTAAAGAAAGCCTTTGACTCTGTGGAGACTGAAGCGGTCATCGAAGCCCTAGCCAAACCAGGGCGTTCAAACCCAATACATCAATATCCTTTGAGAGCTCTATTACGGATTCACCTCCAGGATCTCACCATTCTAAAAAAGTAAGTGATTATCGATGTCAAAAGAGGGATTTGGCAGGGAGATACCATTTCTCCGAAACTCTTCAGCGCCACCATTGAGAACATCATGCGTCAATTAGAATGGGAAGAAATGGGAGTGAAGACAGACAGTTGGCAACCACACCACCTCCACTTAGTTGAAGACATCATTCTAATAACACCAAACAATAGCCAAGTGGCACAAATGCTGGCTGACTTCAACTGAGAATGTGGAAGATAGGTCTACAGCTGAATCTCAACAAAACAATGTTCATGAAAAATGAACTAGTTTCAGAGGCCCCATTCACTCTCAATGGAACAACTATCTCTGAATGCAGCAGTTATGTGTACCTAGGTCAAGAACTCAACATGATGAATGACCTAAAACCTGGAGCTGTGCAGAAGGGAAGATAGTGGCATGGAATGCCTTCAAGAGCACCGAAAAAATAACTAAAAGGAAAAAGAACCTCTGGCTCTGGGCACATCTCTTCGACTCCACCCTTCTCCCTGCATTAACATATGCCTCAGAAACCTGGGCCCTACGAAAGCAGGATGAGAATGCTATTTGGGTGTCCCAAAAGCGGAATTGAAAGAGCTATGCTTGGAATATCATGCCTCACTCAAGTGAGAGAAGGAATCCAGAGTTCCAACCTCTGTTGATGATCCAGAGTCAGGCACACAGTCTCGTTTGCCAAGGCATCGAAAATCAGATGGGCTGGACATGTAATGCAATTTGGAGATGACCGCTGGACTAGAGCCATTACCAACTGGATCCCATGGGATGTCAAACGATCACGTGTCCGCCCACCTACAACATGGTCAGATTTTTTTTCGTCATGACCCTGAACGAATGGTTTTAGGCTCTTCGTATTCCTGAAGCAAACCAGATGCCATTGGGCTACACTGGTACGTGATAGGGTCAAATAGAAATGTTACTGGCATCCACTTGAGCAAATTGATGAATAAAGGGATGTCAAGTGATCAAGTGAAGTGACAAAAGTATCAGATTACAAAATTAGCACATAAACTCCATGGAATTTCTATATAAAAATAATGAACTGAATAATGGACTGAAAATAAATGAATTAAAAAGACACTATTTAAAACAGTTTTCAAAAATATTGGGTACTGAGAAATTCAGCATTGTGAGAGATGTGAAAGATTTGTGTAAAAAACTATGTCAGCACTGAAAGATGTAAGACACCAGAAAATGGGAAAATATTCCATATTTACAGATTAGAAGAATTCACATTGTCCAGTGACTCTCATTTTTGCATGTGCATTATACAGACTCAATGCAGTAACCACGAAAAACTTTGATTTCTCTACAAGTTTTCTTCTTTATTCAATAACTTTGAACAAATTTTATTCAAATTTGTAGGGAATAATAAAGTCACATGCATAGTCGAAGTAATTAGGAGAAAAAAAAGATGGATGGTATTGCATTTTCTGACTTTAAATAACACCATTAAACTCTTATAAGCAAATCTCTGTGTTACTGGAATAAAGACACATTTCCAAACAATGGACTGGAATTGAGAACCCGAGTAAATCCTTAGTTGGAGAATTAATCTATGAAGAAGCTGGGTATATGAAGTGGAGCAAAGATATCACTGTATCACTGTATCACTGTCTTCTTCCCGTTGTTCATCAATTTGCTCGAGCGGGCACCAGTAACATCTCCATAAGTCCTGTCACAAGCAAGTGTAGCTCAAGGGCATCTGCTTGCTCCAAGGGGCAGGAAGAGCCTCAAACCATATTTCAGGTCATGGAATTGAGGTCATAATTGTTACTAGTTTTGGCATAACAAATAAAACATAGGTAGCTTGCCAGGCTTTGCCATGTAGGTGGTATACTATCAGTAGAAAGCTCTCATCTCGAGCATTTACTAATGAAATTTACTGCTTTTGAATAGCAGGGAATAAAGATATCCTCTTAAACAAATGGTCTTGGGAAAATGCAAAGAGGAGAAGAAAAGAGAAGAAATAGAAGAAAGAAAGAAAGAAAGAAAAGAAAGAAGAATGAAAGAAAGAAACGAAAAGAAAGAGAAATAAGGAACGAAGAAAGAAAAAAAGAGAAAGAAGAAAGAGGGAGAAGGAGAAGGAAGAGAAGGATAAGAAGAGAAGGGAAGATAGGGAGAAGAAAAGGAGGAGGAAGAGATAGGAAAAAAATTGAACTCCTGGCTCACAACATACCTAAAAGTGAATTAAAAAATGAATAAAATGCCTTAATAATATTAAGGTCTAACAGACGAGAATCCATCAAACTACATAGAGGAAATCATATGCAGAAACCTCTTGGATATAGATTCCAAAGAATTATCAATGATTTAAAACCTTGACAAATAATACAAAAGTTGAATAAACAATTCAAACTACATAAAATTAAACGTTTTGCATGAAAATAAGAACTTGAGATATAATAAATAATAGTACATCTTATTGAATAGGAGCAGGTGTGTGTGTGCCACACCTGCTCAGGGGTGTCCTGCCTCTGCACTCAGGAACCACTCCTGTGGGCTCTGGGATGCTGTAGTTCCAACTGGTGGGCCCTGTCCAGAGCAAGTGCCCTACCTGCTGTATGCGTTCTCTCTGCCCATATGATTGTCATTTTATTTTTTTTTAATTTTTTTATTTTACAATTACAAAGATATACAATTAAAAAGTTCATATTTGGGTTTTAGTCATACAGTGTAGCAGCACCCATCCCGCCACCAGTGCCCATCTCCCACCACAACGCCCGCCCTCCCCAGCCCCCCCATGGAGGTTTTATTTTTTCCATTTCTATCTTTTCTTTTCTTTATGTTGTCATTTTAAACAGTATATTATGATACTATTTTTTGTATCTTAAGGTGCTTTTTTATTGTTTATTTTAAGGTTGTTATTTTAAAAATAACCCGCACGGCAAGACTGGCAAGCTGCTCGTGTAGTATTTGATATGCCAAATACCAGTAACATTTATATCAGGTCATTCCCGTGACCTAATATAATGGGTTTTAGGCTCTTTGTGTTCCTGGAGCAAGCGGATGCCTTTGGGTTCTCCTAGCATGAGACAGGGCATATGGAAGATATTACTGGTGCCTGCTCTAGCAAATAGATGATTAACGGGGAAGATCGTGATCGTGATCGTGATTGAATAGGAGCAACTACTTTCATCAGATAAAGGGCTAGTAACCAAGATGCAGAAAGCCTTCACAAAGCTTAACAGCATAAAACCCCAATAACTCTATCAAAAGTGGGAAAAGAAGGATAGCTGAATTACATTAGCTTCAGTTGCTTCTTTCTGAAGGAGACACAGCCAGTAGATATGAAAAAGTGTTATTCAAAGTTAACCCAGTGTAAGGTATTCAAAGGTAACCCAATTCCATCTCATTGTTCTGAAAATGTGCCTTTATTCCTTATCCACCATTGGTGGGGATGTTTAATGGTTCAACCTCTTAAACAATATGGACACTTAACAAAAAATAAAACTTAAAATTTTGTAAGACCCAGCAATTCCAATTTTCAGCATTTACACAAAGGCTCAAAAACATTATTTTGAAAAGAATGTGTGACTCTATGTTCATTGCAGCACATTTTACAATAGCCAACATCTGAAAGCAACTTAAGTGTCTAAGAAACACAATGACTGCATAAATTAATTGGGACATATAAATATAAACATATATATACATATGCATATATATCTATACACATAGTGAATGGACTACTACTTGTCTATCACAATAACAATACACAAAATCATGATATCTATTGCTATGTGAACAAAACTGTGGTACTAAGTAAAGTCAGAGGAGAGGGACAGATAAAGAATTATCTTTATCATATATGTGACATAAAGAAACTTTATACAGCAATAACAGAAAGTCAAAGATAATAGAACCTGAGAACTGTTTTACAGAACTGAACTACCAAGGGTAGGGGGCAGTATGAATGGGAGACTGAGGGTTGAGGGAGTCAGACACTCTAAAGAGGTGCAATTCTGTATAAAATTTGTATGCATAAAACCCTATCAATAACAGTATTGCAAATCATGTACTTCAAGAAAATACATTACTTCCATTTGTCACTTATTATATTTATTAACTACAATAAAAATGACAATGGCATATCATTTTACACCAGTGGAAGAAAAATCAATTCTGTGAACCATAGGGATTCCTATGATGATTATTAATTCATCATAATTAAAAGAACATAAAATCCAGGACATATTTTTGTTAGTATATATGTTATCAATAGGTGGCCTCTTTCCCTAATATAACAGTATTTTCCTTAAGGTTGGACATACAATGACAAAGTTCCATAGCCATTTTGAAAATGGAACTGCGAGAGAGCAGAACTAATGTGACTATTTTCAGCCAAGTAAACCAGGAAAGCCATAAGGCTTGTCAGTAATGAGAAGGTAGGAGACTGGGAGGACAATCTAATGGTATCTCCCTTGAACTGCAGCTTAATTTCCCAACAATTCCCAATCACATTGTTGCTGTTGAAGTCCTAAGATAGTTCAGTTTAAATATTATTATTATTATTATTATTATTATTATTATTATTATTATTGAGGCTCTTCATGTTCCTGGAACAAGCAGATGCCCTTTGGGCTCTATTATCATGAGACAGGACATATGGAGATGTTACTGGTGCTCGTTCAAGCAAATCGATGATGAATGGGAAGACAGTGATACAGATGATGATGATGATGATGATGATGATGATGATGATGATGATCATTATGGTTAGCTTTTAAACAGCTCTATTATTTAATTTTTAGTATTTGAAATGGAGATTTTTCTGTTGACTAGTGTAAAAGACAGTCAGTAATGGTGAAAAGCTATTGGCACAGCCAAGCAAAGTCTTGTGATCTATTTTAAAAACCCTGTTCTACCAAAAATCCTACAGGTATACAGTAAGATTGGCCCTTATCAAAAATAATGGGGAAAATCTGTGTTGGCAGGAATGTGTTGGAAAAGGAATGGGTTGGAATATTGTCTGATTTAACCCCTGTGTAATAGCATGTGGAGTTCTCATTAACTTTAGAATTGAGCAGCCATATAACCTGGAAGTTGTATGTTTAGGTATCTATTCTCAAGACTAAGTGAATAAATAAACACATTCATTTAGAAGAACATATGTACACCACTACTCATTGCATTACTCAGCACAAGTGTTAAGTGTTGGGTTCCTTTTTGTTTGCAGCTCTCTGTCTTCTACACAACGGATATGGAATTTCCTGGCCAGGTGCAGAGGCTTGCTGAGATGTTTGCTTTTCTCTTTGTTTTGTGCAGCATTGCATGCTCTTGTATTGGAGCTCCATCCTTTTGTGTAGACACAGGAAGACAATTAAGACTAATTAGTTTAATTGTGCAGGAGTACCTGCACTTGTACCATATCTTAACTAAATGTCTCAATTACCTTTAGATTGTTTCTAATACCTCACACCTCTAAAAGGGAGGGTCCCATGATGGGACTAGATGGAACCAGGAAGAGAGTCCATACTGACTTCAATATGGGACAGCTGAGTGTCCTGCTCCTGAGTGCATGGCCTTGAAAAAGGCTTTGTTCTGAACCAAAGCTAGGGGACCGGGGTCACAGAATTACCTCTATGCTTACCTAAAGAAATCATAGGACCCTGAAAGAATCAGAGTGGTCAGTCTGATGAGAGGAATGCAGTATGGACTATATGGTGCTATCTCCCCAAGAAAGGCCACCCTCATTTCAGGTGTAGAGAAATCTCTGCTTCTCATATGTGTCTATATAAGAACAACTTGAAATATCACTGAAAAAAATTGTTTACTAGTCGAAGATGAGAGAGAACAGTGTCTCGGCTTTTCACACTGACTCCAGAGAGCTGGGGCTAAGCCTTTGGTGGGTTTTGTAGCTGGTGAGAGGAGACCTTTCTCACTTCCTTGTTTCCAGAGTAAAAAAGACTTTTACCTTTTGCCCCCAGCTGTGTGAAGTCCTGCCCCTACCCTTTGTCAACTATATAAACTCTGGTACTTCTTTGGGGCGGTCTCTGCTTAGCTCTGCCCTGCTATGTTCTGTCCTTCTAGGCTTGGCTCAGCTGTCTTGGCTCTGCCCTGCTATGCTCAGCTCAGCTCACTCTTTTCTCTCTCACTTGCTCTCTCTGCTGGTGTGGAAAATTAAAACCTTAGCCTTTCTAACAACTGGTGGTCGTGCTTCTGTGTCCATCAGTTAGGGGAATGGCTGTTGGCCCAAAAGTGGCCAAGGAACCTGACAGACCCTGATACTATTGGGGACCCCAAACAGCGCTGACATCCAGACAGCCCCAACAGCTAATATATCTATGTGTCCAAGAGCAGATGAAGGATTATAAAGATGTGGTATATAAACACAAAGGAATATATGCAGCTCCAAGCAATGATGAAAATCATGCAGTTTGCTACAATCTGGTTGGAATTGGGAGATAACATGTTTAGTGTAGTAACCAGAAGGACAAAACCAGGATGATCTTATCTGTGATATACAGAATAACTAGATGAGAAAATGTAATGTAGTAAAGGGAGAATGCCCAGATCATCATTGATCCTAGATTCTATGGAAGAGAAGGACAGAGAAGGAAAGGAGTTAGTTAGAGTGGGAGGAGGATGACGAGAAGGGAAGAACTGGGGACAGAGGAGTGAGTGATGTGGAGAATCGGACAGCTATAAATCTAAAACTCAGGCTCAACAACACTGAAAATATGAAATCTAATCTACGACCACTGAACTTTGAAATGTGCCCATGTGTCAAAGTGGTGGGGCTATGCAAGTCAGGGCATCGGAACACTCGTGGAGGGAAGTTGACACTAGTGGTAAAATTGATGTTAAATATCGTATGCCAGGCGGAAGCGATAGTCCAGTGGGTTGGGCATTTGCCTCACATGCAGCATACTCAGGTTCGATCCCTGGCATCCCATACGGTCCTCAGAGTACTGCCAGGAGTAAATTCTGAATGCAGAGCCAGTAGTAACCCCCTGAACATTGCCAGGTATGACCCAAAAGGCAGATAAATAAATAAATAAATAAATAAATAAATAAATAAATAAAACAATATTATATACCTAGGGCTATAAATAACTTTTGCAAATTATGGGACTTTAATTAAATAAAAATTCAAAAAAAAATCCTACAGGTCTAGGCCTTGAGCTTGTAAAGGTGGCTGAAACACAGACACCAAAGAATAAGTTTGGCATACCCGGGAACCCAAGCTAAGTATGTTATGGAAAGCATATAGAATGACTGTTTATGTTGTATCTCTTTACAATATCAGGTGAAGACCATGCACCCGGGGCATAACAGAACACCAGTCAAGTGACATTCTTTCTGCCTTCAGAAAGGGCATCTGTAATTTAGCTTCTCATGATCTCATTTCGTTCAATTATGTACAGATTTTAGTTAGAGTAAATCTTCATGAACAAGCACTGTTTTTTCACATGGGTCTCTTTAAGAACACTATTGGCCAATGAACATTTCCTTGTAAAATGACAAATCGGACTTCTTATGCATTTTTAGGCCTCTATAGGATTGAAACACTGGCTTTCCTCCTCTTGCCCTACAAGTGGCCCATCCTCTAGCTTTTTTTCATCTCCCAGATATTACCTGATTCTTGGACAAAGATGCCTCCATATGAGTGACATGAATCACTAATTGGAATGAGTTTTTATCCCTTGGGTAAACAGGACCCAAATTGCCTGATAAGGAAGAGGAGCTGCTGATAAAAAGCTGAGAAGAGTGGGGCCTCATAGGCCACATTTTCTGTGCTGTGGCCTACCCTAATCCAAGCCCTGTTTCCTAGGGCTGAAAGCCAGGAATTATTTTTGTGTGTAGCGCCGGTGCTTGAGCACACTCTGCTCCTTGTTGTTGGATTCCAGGTACCAATAATAACCATTTCCTGGCCCAAAACTTCCTATGTGCCAGTGCATGGCCAAGTGTTCAGTGTAAACAAGCATAAAATTGGCTCTGACTCCTCTCCCTTCTGTTCATTTGGGGAAGGGGGTGAATTTGGTAGTTAAACGACTGATGATTTGGAGAGAGAGGAGCAACCTGGAGATGCTAAATTAATCTTCATGGTACCCACAGATGAAGGTGCTAGATTGATCTTCGTGGTACCCTCAAAGGAGCAGGCATATGCAAGAAGCTGGACACGGTACTCTCTGTCCTTCTCAATCCTAAGGAACTTCCTGGCTGCTTTCTTAGAGTGTGAGAGACATTAATATAGGTCAGCTTCTAGAACTGGACATTTAAAGAGTAAAAACGGGAGAATAGTCAAATGCCAAGAGGCCAAAGTCAGCATTACCATGCAACTATTTCAATGATCAAGCATCAAGCACTGTCTAAAGTTGTTTTAACAAAATGTCGGTTCACACAAACACTGCGAAGCTGTTCTTTCCCTAAGCACCACACTCAGTTTGTCAAAACATTTGAAGAAGACTAATTCATGCCTCAAAAGGAATTCTCTCTTACTCACAAAGCTGCCAGGTTTGTGAGCTTAAGGCTCGTATGTTACAATATCTTTAGACACTAAAGGGAAGAGGAATGTGGACCTCAAGTGGAAATGCCGCAGGGCTTACAATGTCACTAAGAGGGCGAAATGCACAATTTTCACGCTCTCTTGGAGGATGAGATAAAAATTTCAGATGGCTAAAGTCATCTCTGTCTACTTTAGGTGACTGTGAGAAGAACCGGTAGTTGTTAAAAAATAATATGAGGTCTGAAGCCAGGGGTGCATAAGTTTATGTTTTATCTTTTCTATTTATGACTTACAGAATCTAGTAAAATTTCCTTAATGTTTGAGCGCTTCATTTACTTTATGAATCTCAAGAAGAGGGCCGTGGGGTGGGGTGGGGGGACCGTGCTGCCTCATTATAGGATTGCTGTGAGTATTAAATCATTACAAGCTGCATGTTTAGAGCAGAGTCCAGAAAGTATAAAACGAGCAGTTAACTTTTGGGTGCTCTAGTGGGTTTGTAGTGAATACCCTCAAATTCCTCCTTGACCTTGTCTAAAGGACAAGCCAATAGCAGGTCACAGGGTCCCCAGAATGGCCTGACTAGCATGGCTGTTCAGCTGCAGGAAATTTTCACTTCCATCACAAACAGGTCTCTGAAGTACAGAACAGAAACTCAGCAACTGACATAAACAATTTCAAACAATAATTTCAGAAGACAAATCACTCCATTTGGGCATCAAGATTCCTCTCAGAGGTTTTCCCCCACTTGTTTATGTATTCCATGGCTTAGAGCCACAAGTGAATTAAGCAGACAATATGTGCAAGACCTGGAACATCAGGGCGGGCCTGTGTGTGGGGAAGGAACCTGCCATCTGCTACTGCAAGGGAAGTTCCTTGGTCGAGGGGACTCTGACCTCTACCTCCTTGCATCCACCCAGCCTGTTCACTGACAAAGGTCACGAGCTATACGGTAATAGGAAATACATTTTCAGGTCTTCTTTGTCATGTCTGTTTGTGTTTGTGAGTACAGGTAAATTTGAGGCTTTTAACCCTTTCTGAACTTTGGTTTCCTATTTCCTTGAAGAATTCATTACTTCACCCACGGAAATCTATATCATAATTATAATGATCAGGCTCTTGAGACAAGAATTGACAATAAGGTTAATTAGAACTTGAAATAAAATGGCCTGGAGCAATAGTACAGCTGGTACTATTTGGCTTGCACACAGACAACCCGGGTTAGATCCCCAGCATCCTATATGGTCCCCGAGCACGGCCAGTTGTAATTCTTGAGTGTAGAGCCAGGAGTAACCCTTCAGCATCGTGTGACCCAAAAAAAGCCAAACAAAAATATAGAAAAATAAAAGGACTTGCAATAAAACTATTCTTCCCAAATTAAGAGAAAAATTTTATTTCATGTTGTTATGGTCCTTGAATATAGATTAAGTTATTTGAAAACTCCAAAAGATACCAGATATTGCTCACTTGATTAAAAAATTATGTCATAAAATTTATGACAAAGATTCAGAAAATAAACAATTTTTGAGAAAGAAAGAAAAACCAATGGGATTTTTAAGTCTGTAGGAATTAATATCTTGTCTGTTTCCTTCTAAAGCTTATGCACATGTCTAAAAACATGCTCCAAAAGGTTACACAATCGAAAAATTGGTATTGTATGTTATATATTTTGAATACATAATTAGAATATAAAATGAATTTTGAAGTCTCTTTTTTTAAATTATGAACATATTTCTGTCTCAGATATTCTTTGAAAGCATTATTTAATGTTCATATTGCATCCAATATTTAGTGTATTTGAACATCCCAAACATGTTGCACATTTCAAGACTTAACGTTGATGTCACATGCATAATATTACAAAGAACATGAACATTTTGAGGGGTTCGAAGACCCCTCTTCCCCCAGTGGTGTGGTCAGAGACCTGTGCAGCACTGCTGATTATACTCTGATGGTTCAGTACTTAGATCTGATGCTGTGTTGTTCAGGGCCTGACTCAGCTGGGGGTCATCAGAGTGACACTCAGCAGTGCTAGCGGTGTCATGTGCAAAGAAAGCCTGTGTGCAAAGAAGACTTTAGCTAAGGGGCACATTTAGTTGAGAAAACCATTAATGTCAGTGCCAGACATCTGTCTATTTTCACCCTGTTTGTTTCCCCCTTGCTGTACATTCCATAAGCGGGATCATGTGGCAAACTCAGTTCTGGGAGCCCAGAGAGATCTTCTGGGAGCCCAGAGAGACCATGCTGCTTTGTCACTGGTGACCTTGGGGAAAGTTCTTTGTGTCCGTGAGCTATAGCTTCTCATCTGCATGATCGTCTTTGCAGTATCACAGAGTTGGTGTGACAAATAAAACTTACTGGCTTTTTGTGTCTTGATTTGCATTTGTTTGGTAAGGAGAGTTAGGATACCAGAAAAAAAATAAGGTATAACAGTTTAGCAGATTGTTAATATAACAGGTTAGCAGATTGTCTGTCTGGTACCCAAAATTTTCCTCCTTTGGGGTAAGCACTTCGTCTCGGTGATAAGTGTTTAGGGTTTAAGGTCTAGCAAAACAGCTAGGAGGACTTGCTTATCCTTTAACTGGCCATAGGAACCAGGCTGAGTTTTTAGTCAACTCGGGTCTCTCTTCAGAAACATAAAAATCTGAGCAGGGTAGCAACCATCCCTCTTTGAAGAAAGAAAGCAATATTACTCTCCTCTTCAAAAAATTCTTTGAAAGAGGGAGAATACACGATAATATGTAACCAGAGTGCTCTATAGAAGACAACTCTATGCTCTATAGAAAACAACACTTACTTTCTATAGTGATTGTCAAAACTCTGAAACAAACAATGTGGAATAAAAAAATGAGAATAGTTAGCAGCAAAACATGAAAGATAATCAAAATAGACTAATCAAAACATTTATTATTAGCTTGGAAACAATGTGATCTTTGAAGGCAACCTTTTATAAATTAACATGCCCAAACATATTAATATAAATATTTATATGACTATTATTCTGTGAATAAAATTTCTGTAATTTGTTGAGTATGTAAATACATCCCTGAGCTAAGTCAGACATATTTTATATGCCTTCGCAACAGCCCTCACAAGGTGTCCAGAGCAGAGGACATTTATAAATGGACCAGTGGAGTTTTGAAAGCTTAAAAAAAATCTCTTAGGTGGAGTATGAGGAATGTTCAGCCAAGATCAAAATCAGGTCAGGCAGACTAAAGATCGTGTGCCTTTAAAAAAAAAACACTCCAGATTTTTCAACGCAAATTAAGAGTTGTGAGTTTTTGGTCTGGTATAAAGAACAAATGTTCTTGATACTAGCCAGATGTGCATGTGTTCTCTGATTGGTTGAAATTTAATAACGTCTTAATCTATGGCTCAGCCAACTCCTAATTCAGTGACACCTAATGATACCTTATCTGGTATCATTAGATAAATAAATAAATAAATAAAGTGATCCAAGGCTACTTGATATACTACCAAGACTATGCCTGTATATAGAAGATACTTAATAGGCAGCTACTCAGAATCTTTTCATCCAAAGATAATTGCTTTGAGTAGAGAGAGTATAGTTGACAGGTTTGTTGCCTTGTATGTGAATGACACAGGTTGGATCCCTGGCATCTGATATGATCCCCTAAGGAGTGACGTCTCAGCACAGAGCCAGGAGTAAGCCCTGTATGGGCCCTAAACAAAAGAAAAACCAAGGATCAAAAATTAAAATTTAAATTGTTTTTTAGGTTTTTTAAAATTTTTTTTTTAGGATTTTTTTTCAGCATGTGGTGTGGTGTATTTAGACTTCTAACTATTTAGATTTAAAAAATACTTCAACCTTTTTCTTTTCCAGTGACCCTGGTCATATTCAGGAGACAACATGTGGTGCAAGTGTGCTTTATCTCAGGGATTAGCTCTTAGGCTCCAGAAAATGAAATTTTAAAGGTATTTTCTTTTACTTTCTTTTCTTTTTTTTTTTAATAAAATAAGAATGACCAAGAAATGATCCTGAAAATAAATTTCTT
The DNA here is from genome assembly GCA_021461705.1 of Cryptotis parvus. Taxonomy (NCBI): domain Eukaryota; kingdom Metazoa; phylum Chordata; class Mammalia; order Eulipotyphla; family Soricidae; genus Cryptotis; species Cryptotis parvus. Next base: position 71,300 of record JAJIBD010032571.1, on the reverse strand, counting down.
CTTCTCTCTCCCTCCCCCTCTCTTTACACACACACACACACACACACACACACACACATACACACAATTTTTTAGGCCACACCTGGCAATACTCAGGGGTTACTCCCTGGTCCTGCACTCAGGAATTACTTCTGGCGGTGCTCAGGGGGCCCAGGGCTCGAACCCAGGTTGGCTATGTGCAACTTGGGGCTCCTGCTGTACTATAATTTGATCTCTCTCTCTCTCTCTCTCTCTCTCTCTCCACCTCTCTAAGTTTCTTTATCTCTATATGTACGAGTGTCGCTATAGCATGTGGAGTAAGGTGCTTACTTTAAAATTGTCTTCTAAAAACTGCTTGCCATAGAGACAGGTTGTGAGCAGTAGGGTGGGAGGGAAACAGGGCACATTGATATTGGGAAATGTGCACTGGTGGAGGGATGAGTACTGGAACACTGTATGACTGAAACCCAATCATGAACAACGTTGTAATGGTCTATTGCATGGCGATTCAATGAAAAAAAACATAAAAATAAATAAATAAATAAATAAAATTGTCTTCTGATATATTGTGTCATGTAAGAAATTAAAAAAAATTTAATTAGCTTAGTATACACATCCTCTAAATCCCTTTTTGAATATTAATTTACTTGCTTAGATTTACAGAAGTATAATTTTACTTATATTATAATAGTGTTTTCCCCTGTAGTTTGGGTAGGCTTTATTTTTGTTTGGGGGCCATCCCTGTAGTACTTAGGGACAACTCCTGGTTTGGTGCTCAGGGGTTGCTCCAGGTTGTGTTTGGGGGAACTAGGTGCCAGGAAAACAGCTATACCTCCTGTGTGCAAAGCAGGCAGCTCCGTCTGTTGGGTCATAACCCTTACCCTTATTATTATTTTAAAAGGTTAATATTATAAAGAAAAGATAGGCTTTCTCTTCTCCCTGGGAATTAGTACAGTTTGACATTCATATTCTGTTTTTGTATAAATAGAGATATTTTTAAAAGCACAAATGAAAAAATGCTGCCTGATTGCTTCAAGACCTGCTTTTAAAAAATTAAAATATCAGCTGTATATTTTGAAGATCTTCACAGGTCAATTCATATAAAGTCTACTGTGATTTTTTCTTTGCATTGTATTCTACATTAACTCATAGGATAAGAACTTCATAATTTAGTTAACTATACTTCTTTTTAATAAATGTTTATGCTGTTCCATCTTTTCTTTGTATTATAAATTCTGATGCAATGAAAATTTCTACACATAGACAAACCCCTTTTGATTAAATGTCTTGAAGTATTTAGCTGACAGTGAGGTACATTAAATTTTAACAGAGACTGTTCAATTCTGTTCTTTAAGGATTTATGCAAGTTCTTTATTCCTCTCCCTTAGGACATGTGTTTATTTCTCTACAGTTGTTGAATATTTAATGTTACCAATATTTTAAAATCTTTGTTAATTGTAATTGAAAAAATGATTTGCTTTTTCAATTTACATTTCTTGAATATGAATGAGCTGAGTAAATTACATGGATCGATTGGCTGCTTTGACCTCTTGAATTATATTTTTCTTTTTAGGTTTTGTGGTTTCAATTTTCTTTTTTTGTTTGTTTATAGAGCTTCTTTTAATATCCGTGGCATACATATTCACATTTCAATCTAGTTCTTTCAATCTAATTTCACTTACAATTTTTTTTGGTGATTTTCCTTCCATGTAGTGATTTTAAACTTTTAAGTGGTCCACATATGTCAAATTTTATTTTTATTCTCACTTTGGTAACCAGCATGGGAAGGTCTGCCCGTTCCATGATTTAATGACTGCTCTATTTTACTTTCTTCTAACATATATGATTCTTTGGTTTTTCAATTCATACCAAATTATTTTTATAATTTATTATAAAGTAGTTCAATATTAATTTTCAAATTGAGAATCTATTTTATATTTGCCACATGTTTTATTGCTGATTGGAACTGCTATCATTATTATTAGATAACAAATGTATACTTTTGTGCAACTTTATGCACAATTTTTTTTTTTTGCTTTTTTGGGTCACACCAGCGATGCTCAGGGGGTTACTCCTGGCTCTGCACTCAGGAATTACTCCCGGCGGTGTTCGGGGGAACCATATGGGATGCCAGGGATCGAACCCGGGCCGGCATGGGCCGGCTGTGTGCAAAAGGCAAGCGCCTTACCTCCTGGGCTATCACTCAGGCCCCACAACTTTATGCACAATTGATTCACTGATACTTGTCTATTGTTTATTTATTTATTTATTTATTTATTTATTTATTTATTTATTTTGCTTTTTTGGGTCACACCCGGCAATGCTCAGGGGGTTTCTCCTGGCTCTGCACTCAGGAATTACTCCTGGCGGTGCTCAGGGGACAATATGGGATGCTGGGGATCGAACCCTGGGCTGGCATGGGCCGGCCACGTGCTAGGCAAACGCCCTACCCTCTGTGCTATCCCTCCGGTCCCTCTATTTTTATCCTATGATAATTGCTAGATACTTTTTTTAAATTAAATTTTAATGAGTTCTAGTTTATAATTCAAATAGTTTATTTATGGAATTTATACATAAAATTTGGAATTTATACATAAATTTTGGCAGCCTGCCCCTAGAGGTGTTGCAGATGTGGCTGCAGTGTCTGGCTGCATCAACAGGTGACTGACAGGAGACAGACTTGTGTACACCCAGGGCTCTGCCCGTGGGCCCTGGATGGGTGATGGTCTGACATAGCAAAAGACCAGTCTCCCTAGGATGAACCTAGAGTCATGGCAGAGCTAGGCAAGCTACCTGTGGTGTATTCAATATGCCAAAAACAGTATAATGGACCTCATTTCCAACAAATGGAGAAGTTACTGGTGCCTGCTCGAGGCAAATCGCTGAACAATGGGAAGACAAGTGACAAGTGACATACATACATTTTATATAGATTACAAAGAAAAGCAGTGATACAGATAAAAGAGAACAAAAAAAAATTAAAGTGAAATATGATGATTTGATAATCATATACACTGTAAAAAGAATACCAACATTAAATTAATTTTCCATATCAAATTCACATATTTCACATATTTATTTTTTGTTTTCCTGCTGGAAACACAAGATTATTCTCTTAGAAAATTTTTAACCTCAGATCTCCTTTATCTTCTAACTGAAAGTTTGAACCTTTTAATTTTTTTAAATTAACATCACCTATTGTCCCTTGACCCTCTGTAATCTATTAATGGTTACTTCTTACATAGCTATAAATAGTATTTTAAGATGATTATAATTGTTGGCTTTCAAAAATTTACTGATTTTATTTTCATAAAATAAAACAACCAGATTTGAAGACTCAGAAGAATTTGCTAGTAAATCCATTTGGGCCCAGGATTATTTTGTTTTGGAGGAGATTTTTTTTTTTATTACCAGTTCAAGTTCATTGATATGGAATAGTCTATTCAGTTAACTATCATTAATTAATCTGGGAAGTTTATAAGACTACACAAATTTATCCATTTCTTCTAGGTTTTCTATTATGTCAATTTTTATAGTCAATTCCCATAATTATAGTAATTTCTCTTATGACCCTTTGAATCTCTATGGTAGCCATTGTGGCATGTCCCTTCGTTTTCTGATTTGGTTTAGTATATTCATTGAGTTGTTTCTTTGAGACAAACATAACTCTGATACTAAAAGCAGATCACTTGATCACTTGATCACTTGAATCCCGTTATTCACCGATTTGCTTGAGCGGGTGCCAGTAACATTTCCATTGGACCCTATCACGTGCCAATGTAGCCCAATGACATCTGGTTGATAATCCTTCGTTTTGGCAGCCTAGGACGGCCATGAAATTTTATCAGGCACTGCTTGTTTGCCTTTCTTACTGCTGCCGTATTAAGGGCTCTTTCGGGTCAGGAAAATAAACATTTCTGTTACCTCCAAATTACTGTAAATATTCTACCCACCCCTCTGAGAGCCCCACAAAGTAATGAGAATATAGCGCCGCATGGCAGAGCCTGACAAGCTGTCTGAAGCGTGTTCGATATGCCAAATCCAGTAACTAAAAGCAGATACTACTGAAAAATAAAACTGTAGATCTCTATATCTTTGATAAATATGCAAATACCCTAACTATCTATATCCCTGATAAATATGTAAATACCCTAAAATATTTTGCAAACTAAATCCAACAATGCATCATAAATATCATAAACCACGGTCAAGTAGGATTTATCCCAGGGATGCAAGGATGGTTTAATAAATGCAGGCCAATCATTATAATCCACCTTATCAATACAAGGGAAAACAAAAAATCTCATGATCATATTAATAGATGCAGAGAAAGTATTTGATAATGTATAAAACCCATTCATCATTAAAACACTGAATAAGCTAGGGGTAGAAGGACCATTCCTCAGTTAGTTAAAAACCATTTACCACAAAACCACAGCTTACATCATACTCAATGAAGAAATTCTGAAATGTTTTCTACTAAGATCAGGTACAAGACAAGGTTGCACACTCTCAACACTATTATTCAGTAATAATTGAAGTTCTTGCAAAGCAGTTAAGCAAGAATGAGATATTACGTTCATAATGATTGGGAAATAAGTCAAACTCTCATTAGTTTCAGTTGACATGATAATAAACATAGAAAACCCTAAAGAGTTCACACAAAAGGAGCCTCCTAGAAATAATGAATATGTACAGTAAAGTGTCAGACTACACAAACAATAAGCGGGATATGATAGTACTTCTATGTATAGACAAACAATGCAATGGTAGATGAATAAAGGGAACAATCTCATTCACAGTTGCTTCTTAAAAAATTCGAGTACCTGGGAATCAGCTTTAAAAAAAGATGTGCAAAGCTTATATAAAAGAAATCTTTATTTCACTGCTAAAAAGAAATAAAAGACACAGGATATGAAAACAAATTCCCTGATTATGGATCGGAAAGAATTAATAGTGTCAAAATGATAGCCATACCAAAGCATATTCAACAGTCTCTACAAAAAAATACCCATGACATTTTAATATTTATTTCTTGGGGGCCGTATGCAAAAGTGCTTGGGGCTCACATCTGGTTCTGCACTAGGATCACTTCTGGCTGGACTCTGGGGAGCCATATGGGGTGTTGGGGGATCGAAATGGGGTCGGCCATGTGCAGGCAAACTCCCAACTTATTGTATATATACTTAGCCCTGCTATGACATTTTTTAAAAGACATAGACCAAACCCTGATAAAAATTATACGTGCAATAACACCCCTCAAACAGTCAAATCAAACCGAGGAAAAAATTTATATTTCCTTTCTCTCTAACTTTAAATTATAGTAGAATGACATAATAATCAAGATAAAGTGGCAATGGAGATTAATTAATAACCCAGAGATAGATACTCAGGGATATGATTATTTAATCTTTTACAGAGGAGCAAGAATTATGGAGTGGAATAAGGAAAATCTCTTCAGCAAATGATTTTGGTAAAATAGGACACTTTAAAAAGTGAACTCAGACCCTTTTCTCACATCATGAGCAAAAGTCAGTTCAAAGTGGATTTAAGACGTCTATATAAGAACTGAGGTCTGTAAATTACATTGAGGAAAACATTAGCAGAGTCCTTCATGGTTTCAAATCTAAAGGCATCTTCAATTAGTCGGTGCCATTGGCCAAGAAACTTAAGCAAAAATAAACATACACGTCTATATTAAATTAATAATTTATTGCAGCACAAAAGAAATAATTGCTGGGATAAAAGATATCCCACAGACGGAAAAAAATATTTTTCACCACTGTTCTGACAAACGGTTAATATCCAAGACATATAAAATACTTGTACTTAACAAGAATGAAAACAACAAACCCCATCAAAAAATGAGAATAGACAATTAGAAACTTTCTCAAAGAGGACAGACATGCAGATGGCTAGAAGTATATGAAAAGAAAAAAAAAGCTCTGCATTACTTATCATCAGGGAAATGCAAATCAAAACAATAGAGTGTCACCTCACTAGTGAGGCTCCACACACCAAGAGGAACAAGAACAATCCGTGCAAAGCATGAGGGGAAAAATGGAACACTCATCCACTAATGTGAATATTGATCATTTCAGTATTTTGGGAAAACTAATACACATTCGGCTAAAAAAAAAACCCCTAGGTATTGAGCTTCTTTAAGACCCAGAAACTCCACTTATGGACAGCTATACCAAGGGTCCAAAAAAATTAAAAAACAAACAAAAAAAAAAAAAACCAAAAAGTAATCATAAAAGACATTTGTTCTCTGTTCATTGTAGCACTGTTCCTGATGACCAAAATCTGAAAATAACCTAAGTGCCCAATAATAGATGATCGGATAAAGAAAAAATCTATATATGTAGATATATACGTATATCTATTTTTCTCTACAAATACATTATGGTTGAATGCTACTTGACTATGAGGAAAAGGAATAATGCAATTTGCTGTTTTGTGGGTTGAACTGGGGGCTATCAGGAGAGAGATACAGAATGTTTCAAATATATGGGACATAAAGAAGCATGTAAGGGAGAGAACGAAAGGACAAGAACAACAGAATCTAAGAACTTGTTCACAGAACTGAGATTACCATGACAGTGAGATGTAGAGGGGAGCGAGGAGAGGCGTGTTGAGGCAATGTGAAGGTGGGAATGAAGGGGTCCTGAGACGGTGGTGGAGGGAGATGCATACTCTGGTGTGTGTGTGTGTGTGGGGGGGAGGGGTGACGTTGCAATGTTGCATCCATTGCAGTAATTTTAAATTGCAAATCGTTGTGTCTAAAACCCTCTCCCACAGATATAAGTACTCCAGTTACATTAAAAGTCCTGAAATTTGGGAAGGATTGGCATGATTAAAGTATACGCCAATCAAATCTATGGAACACGGTGAGAATTTATTTGCCTCAATAAGTAGGAAAAAAGAAAATGATTCTTTCAATGATCCCATAGGGTATTTTGTTGTACTTTGTAACTAGCTTTATTTTAAATGTCTGGAGACACATAATACATTGATTTTTGTTTTGACGTCACACCTGAAGGTGCTCAGAGTTTACTCTTGGCTCTATGCTCAGGGGTTACTCTTGGCAGGGCAGAATTCCTTAGCTGTGCTAGGAATTGAACCTGATTAAACATATGTAAGACAAGAACTCTATCCTCTACTATCTCTCTAGTCCCCATAATACAGTTTACTTTCACGGGTTGGAGAGAGACCTCTGTATTTTTTATCTAGAAATAAAAGTGTGAATTTGGTAAAGTGAAGCTTGATTTACTTAGCTCATCAGATAATTTCAGAATAGAAGTTTGTGCAAATGACTGACTGAAAGAACAAAATGCTACTTGCATAATGTGATTGAAAATGTAAAAAGAAAATTATAAGGATGCAGAAAAATTTTTCTCTGTCTACTTGTTTTGGCTTGAATATTTTCTATAGCAACCACAATGTTTTAAACTATACCATTCATATCCTTTGCTGCCTGGTCAAGAAATTATCACAAAAGGATAAGAAAACCTCTTTTGTTAAAGAAATCCTCACTAATTTTACAACAGTCTTTACCTCACAAATGTCAAGGACAATTTGTCACTTCCAATATCACGGAGGCAGAAAATGAGAACCATGCTCTCCACTTTGTTGCTATCTCTGAGAAGAATAAAAATAAGATGGGAAAAAGACTTGTGAAATGTGCCTGCTGGTTTCCTTCTTTCTGACCTGGGCAGATATGCAAGAAAGCTGATCGGCATTTGTTAGATGACTATGTTCTGTAATTGTTTATCTCACGGTGGTATAATAAAATTAAAAAATATTTTCTAGAAAGAAATTCTAAGCCATCACATACAGTGCACAAGTTGATGATCAGTTTATATTCTAGTTTACTACATTATCAATGGATTATATAGTAATATTAAATGTTAATATTATTATATATGTAAATATTAGCATACAATAGTAAAATATATTAATATATTATCAATTCCCCCAAACAGTCTATAATAAAAAGCCATGAAAAGAATACTCTATATAGGGAAATAAATTATTATGGATTTGCTACAGGGGCATGACCTAAGAGGTGGTTAGGAAAATGGAGACACTGAGAGAGAGAGAAGGTGACAGAGATGGTCGGGCAGGTGCTGGAGGTGGTGGGATTGATGCTGAAAGTCTGTAACAAGTCACTGCGAACAACTCTGTAAACCACAGTGTCTAAATAAAGTGGAGAGGAAAAAAAGATGGAAGGAGACTAAAGGCCACTTTTATGCTCCAGTTCAGCATCTTCAATTTTTCCCACAGCACACAAAATACTAATCCGGTTTGCAGTACTTCTGCTTCTGCCATTTACTTCTACTATTTTCCAATATTATTTTCCAATTATGCTATAGTAGAAATCATTAAATTGAGGTGGATTTCAATTTTATAAAATTGTAAGTTTGTTGTTAATTATAGGATAAAAATATGGAGGCGCGGACTGGAGCAGGTAAGGTGCTTGTGTTGCACACAGCTGACCTAGGGTTTGCTTCCCTGGTACCCATATGGTTCCTCAGTTCCATAAGAAATTATTTCGGGAACTTCTAGATATAGTCCCCACCCCCAAAAAAGAAGGAGAATGTGAATTTTAAGTCTTAAAAACAATATGAATTCAAGATATACATTCACCCCTATGTTTATTGTAGTGCTATGCACAATATTCGAGTTCTGGAAACAACCCACATGTCCAAAGATGAGTGGCTAAAGGAACTAATGCATATAGACACATTGGAATAGTTCTTATCTAAAAGAAAGATAGAATTTTGCATCTTGCTATAAAACGGATGGAATTAGATGCTGTCATGCCAAGCAAAATAAATCATAAGAAGAAAGACAAATACTAGGTGATCTCATTCATTGATAATATGTATAGAAACATAAATAAGGGAATAGAAAATTCAATAGGAAAATAAACCATTACACCCTAGCAACAGAACATAGGTAGAGGCAGGGGAGTAGATGGGAAGGATCCTAAGGTCAGTGATGGAAGGTCACTGGCAAGTTGGTTGTGGATGTAGTGTTAAGGCAGCATTGTACACTTAAAACACATATAAACTTTACAGTTTAAAAATAGTGGTTACCAAGAGGGAGGGATGTGGGGTTCAGGTAATGAAGAGGGGTCCTCTTCATTTGAGGAAGAGGTCACTTTTATGATGGGGTAGAATTGTACTTATAGTGGTGTATGTATATACATCTGTACAGATTGATGATACAGATGTGAAACTTATGTAATGCTATAATGTAGTGCTACTCAACTTTTAAAATTATCTTTTTAATTAACAGAATTTGTGGCACACAAAATTATTATTCATTGGATCAAACCACTCTATCATACTATTAGGAACTAAACTATGAATAAACATTGTTTTATTAATTTTTTTTTTTTGTTTTGTTTATTTTTTTGGGTCACACCCATCAATCTCAGGGGTCGCTCCTGGCTCTGCATTCAGGTAATACTCCTGGCTATGCTATATGGGATGCTGAGGATTGAACCTGGTTGTGTGTGTGTGCAAGGCAAACACTCTACTATCGCTCCAGCCCCTGTTTTTATTTATTTTCATAATAGTAAACATGCATCAAGAACTTTATACTCTAAGAACATCAATTTTTTTTACCTTGGACTACACCCTATTTCCTCTTCCCACTTTTAGGGGTAACTAATTACTAGAATTTTGTATTTATATACATTCAACCCTTTTGTTCTATCTAAAACCATTAATACATTGGCCTAGAATTGCACAAAAGCACATGTTTCAATAAAGTTTATTGTTTCTGAATAGACTTTGGGAGAATGAAACAAACTCAGTGGATGCTAAGTGGTGCCTTTTCTAGCCAATCATTTTTTCCTATTAATAGTGGGGGTAAAACAATGAAGCAAATAAAGTTCCTGCTCTCATGGACAACTAGCAAATAAAAACAAGTAAAATGACCAATTGTGATGGAAACTATGGATAAAAACAAGGCAAAGATGATTTGGGTGGAAAGTTGGGGTTCTTGACTTAGTAATGAAGAAGACCTTGGTAATGAAGATGGTGATGGAAGACCTTGGTAATGAAGATGCTGAGGGAAGAACTTGGTAATTAAGGTGATGAGGGAAGACCTTGGTAATGAGATGGTGAGGGAAGACTTTAGTAGCAAAGATGATGAGGAAAGGCCTTAGTAACAAAGATGGTAAGGGAAGGCCTTCATAATGAAGATGATGAGGGAAGACCTTTGTGACAAATATTCTGTGGAAAGATCTTAGTAACAAAGATGGTGAGTGAAGACCTTAGTAGCAAAGATGGTGAGGAGAAGACCTTAGTAACAAAGATGGTGAGGGAAAATGACATGGTAAAGAAGAAAATCTAATGGAGTTTCCCAGAGGGAGGTCAATGGTCTCAAGTAGAAATTACTTTAGTAAGAACTTAAATCTTCCTTTGACTTAAATGCTTTTAAAAATTCCTCATTAGGAATAAAAATACATCTATTTTCTTTGTTGCTATACTTGTAGGGGTCACTTCTGCTTAGGAGTCGAGCCACTCTTAGTGGTGCTTGGGGAGTCTTTTTGTGTCACAGATAGAATCCAGGGTCTCGCATATGCAAAGCACATGCTCTACTATTTGAGCCACTTTCTCATTACTCATGACACAATCCTTTTGAGGTACAGCTAATTGTATTCTTGTATGGACTCTAACAGCAGATTGCTGGATCCATACAAAAATGTAGAGGTCAACTCTTTGATGACCTAGCATGTGTCCGTTCTGTTTCCCAATAATATTAATAATTTATTATACCTTCTCCCTTACAAGAAAAAGATGAAAAATATATGTGGAATGAATACATTAATAAATTAATTCACATTGGCCTGCCTTTTTTTTTAGGTTACTTGTGAGCTACATGGGGACCTAGGTTATAATCCTATCAGACATTCCTAAGGTGAAGGTTGGTACCTGACACCAATAAATAACAACTTCGAGGAGTGAGTAAGTGAAGAATGAGCAGCCAGGAAAGATAGTCATTAGCATTTTACCTGGGTGGTGGTGGGGTTAATTAAGAGTCTGCAATATGAAATTAACCAGATGATATAAAGCACTATCAGACATGTGCTTCTCTGTTGCAAGCAGAATTATCCACAACGTATTTGTCCAGCATACTGCCCTGCAAGCTGCAAGATTTTATCTAAATAAAGTGAAACATGGGATGTACTTTTAGATGTTCATAATATACATTAGAAAGATTAAATTCATCAGAAATTCTTCAAAGTTTAATAATTTTTCTTTAAAGTCTTTCTATGCCATGCCTGTTTTTAATTTCCTGCTGAAAACTGTTAGCAGTTCCTCTGTGGGTCAACTGAACAAAACTAAGATTGTAGATTGGGAAGTACATGCTATGAAAAAAAGTTTTGTAGATCTTTAAGGGAGAGGTGTGCCCAAAACAGAAATACATATTGGAGGTTACAATTACAGGGATTTTAATGACCAACCCAAGAAATCTCCCCTCCTAATATATATTTCAAGGTCTGATCCCTCAAAATTCCAAATCTGATGATGGTATTTGGATATGGGCCTTGGTGAGCTATGGTTTTTACATGAGATTATGGTGGTAGAGTCCCCATGATGGGTTTCGGTACTCTTATGAGATTCTTGGATTCTACCTTTTGTAAAGCTGTATAGATTTACAAAAGTACTCAAGGCTATATATTTAAAAATAAATGAAACATTTTCAACATCCAGACTCCACAGCTTGTCAGAGCTCCAACCAAGAGATAAGCTAATCTCAAGCCCTGCTCGTCAGAGTCCCACCCTACAGCGAAGCCTATTTCAAGCCCAGATATGCTTGAACCAGAGACACAGATACACCGGGCAGAGCTGCTACCTGCTCTCCCTGTGCTCAGCTGATCATGAGGTATCAGGGAGGGAAGGCGAGTCCCAGCCCTGGCCCACCATCTCAATAGAGCCTTGCAAGAAGCCAGTGGAGCCCCCATACCATGAGGGCTGCCATTTCCAACATCTGACTCTATAGCTCGTCAGACTCCAGCCAGCAGAAAGCTGATATCTCCCCCATTGCAGTTCATCAATAAATTCATGAACTGAGAGCCTCCTACCAATAGTATACCACCCACATGGCAGAGCCTGGCAAGCTACCCATGTCATATTTGATATGCCAAAAACCAGTAACAATTATAGACCTCATTCCCATGACTTGAATGAATGGTTTGAGGCTCTTCATGTTCCTGGTGCCAGTAGACGCCCTTTGGCTACACTAGCACCTGACAGGAAGTATGGAGATGTTACTGGTGCCTGCTTGAGCAAATCGATGAACAACGGGAAGACAAATGATATAAGTGATGAAACATTAGACCTGAAAATAACTTTATCATTGAACTAGTCATTCTATGCAGTTGTTAGGAAAAATGAAGTGGTGATATTTGCTATAAATGGATGGACATGGAGATGTTATGTTGAGTAAAATGAGGAAGGAGAGAGACAGATATAGAATGACTGCATTCATTTGTGATACATAAAAATAATAGTATTAGTCAAATATCCAAGGTCAGAGAAAACAGGGGTCAGAAGGACTGGCCAATGGTTGAAATCTACCACAAGTGTGTGTGTGTGTTTGTGTGTGTGTGTGTGTGTGTGTGTGTGTGTGTGTGTGTGTGTGTGTGTGTGTACAGGAGGGTAGGCAAGATAGAGAAGGAACCAGCATGACAATAATAGTTGGTAATGATCATGCTGGACAAGAACCGAGTTTGAAAGCAGGTAGAGGGATACACATGATAACCTCTCAGTATCTGTATTGTAAACCACAATGCCCAAAAGGTGCGGGAAAGAGAAAGAGGGAGGGAGAGAGAGACAGAGAAAGACAGAGATAGAGAGAGAGACAGAGAAAGAGACAGAAAAAGAGAGAAGAAAAGTGCCTCAGGCAGGGGAGAGTGGAGATGGGAGTTGATGGGAAGGAAACTGGGGACATTGGTGCTGGGAAATGTGCACTGGTGGAGAGATGGGTGTTGGGACACTGTATGACTGAAACCCAATCATGAATAGCTTTATAATGGTCTATCTCATGGTTATTTAATAAAAAAAATGAAAAACAACTACTAGTCACTCCAATTGCCTCTACTTTCCTTCTTTCTGCCCCCACCAACATATACATACAGCATAAAACGTTGTGAGTTTTGGAACCGGGGAGTATAAGGGTTAGCTTTTAACCTCAGCAGTACATGATCACCTACCCCTCTTAAAGCACCACCAGATATATTTCTGGAAACCACTGAGCACCATTTGTGTGTCCTGGTAGCTTCCAGCACCACAGGGCACAAGAAACACTGCATTCTTGAACTCTAGCATTGAAGGATTCTACATGGTACAACTGAGAATGGTCTTCAACCCCCTTGAACACTTCTGGGATACCTCCATTTACTCTTCTGCCCACCAATTAGGGTGATTATCCTGGATTATCATGGAGGAGTCACAATTTCTTTTAGCGTGGAAGACAGAAGCAGAATAATAGAAGTCAATAAAGAATTTAGAAGATAATACATTGCTGTTTTTGAAGATGGAAAAGGAGCTTATAAGCAAGGAATTTGGCTCCTCTAGAATCTAGAAAGGTCACATTTCTCCTTTAGTGCCTCCAGGAAAAACAACAGTGTGCCAACCTTGAGTTTAACCTACTGAGACCCTTTCAGACCTCTGAGTTCTGTAGCTATAAGATAGTAATGCTTGTTGCTTTGAAACACTAAATTTATGGTAATTTGCTACACAGCAATAAAAAAATTAGTGCTGTTGCTGAGAAAAGTATGAGTGTCTTTTAACAAAGGAGAGGAGGATGAATTTAGCTATGCACAATTTGGACAGATACCTGAAGTTTGAATTAGCCTTTAACTTCTTCCTGTTCTGATTATATCTAGTAAATTCCAGAAAGACCTGATGGAACAAGTTTGTCCCAATTTATAAATATTTTATTGCTCATTTCAATGAAACATGACTTTGGGGGAATAGTTAAGACATTTTTGCTCCACAGATTTTATATCCGAAGGGGTCAATGTGATTTTAAGAGTAAGATTGTGTATATAAATGAATTTAGATGATTTAATTAGACTAGTATATGAGCTAGCTAAAAGGGTTAGAGTAAATTCTCTGAATGTGTTGGGCTCCAATTTCAGTCTCTGGCACTGTACACCCTTGTAGAACCAGGGATGTGACCCTGGGGGCCTGGAGCACAGTTGGGCCTGTACTGCAATTGCTGGCCTGGGGACTAAATAGTTTTTTCCATGTATCACTGTATCACTGTATCACTGTCTTCCCGTTGTTCATCGATTTGCTCGAGCGGGCCCCAGTAACATCTCCATATGTCCTGTCTCATGCTAGTAGAGCCCAAGGGCATCTGCTTGCCCCAGGAACATAAAGAGCCACACTCCATTCCGGAATGAGGTCTATAATTGTTACTGGTATTTGGCATATCAAATACAACACGGGTAGCTTGCCAGGCTCTGCCGTGCAGGTAGCATACTCTTGCAGTCATCTCTAAGTCCAGCATTTAATGATGAACCACGCGGCTGCTTGCAGCCGCGCGAGCCGGACTGTGATAGGCTGGTCTGCTGGGTGGAGTTCTGACGAGAGAGAAGTTCGGATGTGGAAAATGGAGGCCCTCATGGAGTGGGGGGGTCGTCTGGCTTGTTGCAAGGCTCTGCTGGGCTGGCGGGCCAGGGCTAGAACCCGCCATCTCTCCTGGGCTCCTTGTGAGCGGCTGGGCACAGGGAGAGCAAGTAGCAGCTCTGCCCCATGTCTGTCTCCTATTTCCATGCAGTGAAAAATATTTATCGAGCATCTTTTATATAGATCCAAGTTCCTAAGAACACAATAGTTTATAAATATCTTTGTAACTATTTGATAAAGCTTATTTCAACTTTATAGCTTTACAAAAGTACTCTATTTGGAAAATATCAAATATTATACCTGTAAATAACTTTATCATTGAACTAGTCAAAATAATCTATTTTGCAGATGATGGAGTTTGATGAAATCTTATGTATCTGTTAAATTAAATTAATAATAGTCTGTTATTTAAATTAAATTTAGTATACAATTAAATGTCTACAATATTATGTTATGGGGGAAAGTGATCTTCTAGACATATTTAGTCTGAGTTATAAAATAAATTAATAATGAAGAAACCCTCATGACCAGCTATTCTAATCTTTTCAATTCATGGGAGAGAAAATGCAGTAGAAATAGGATTTATAACAATTCCAGAACTAGGATCTAATTTAAAGTAGAAATTATACTACTTTTAGGGTTTTTTTTTTTAAGGATGGGGGAGAGAGAGAAGAAAGAAAGAAAAAAAGAATCACCAGCTGGTGAAGTGCTGCTGAGATATCCTGTGCTTTCTTTGGAAGAACATTCAGTCAAACGCAAACTTGGGAAGCCAGTCCCTGAATGCTGCAGAAGAATGTGGAGTGTTCCGTTACCAGCACTTTGTGGAGTTCAACTGCTTTCTATCTTACACATGCCTTGGCTTCTTTCAGCTGCGGAGACTGCAGCCCTATAATGGAGGATTACTCTTCTGTGCCTCTCTAAGCCAAAACTGTCCAATTAGTTCTTAACCTGTATGTCTGTTCTACCCAAAGGGAACAGAACTCATGTTCCCACACTCTCTCCTCAATCCAAATCTCCTGCCTTCATACCATAAATGAAAGTTTCACCGTAGAGGACATTGATCAAAAGCTGATGAGACTGGAGTTAGAATTGTCAGAAACAAAGCAGAGAAGACTACATCAATTTGGAGTTTTACATAATGCCTTGTCCCAAATATGACAGCATGCTAAAAATTAATCAGCATTCATCCAAAATGAAAATTTAACTGAGTTTTCTGTGTTTATATTTTGCTGATTCTGATGGCCCTAAATTCCTCAGGGATGGAGGCCAGGTCATAGCAAGTACCAGAGTGCAAATGTGTGGGTTGTCTGGGAAAAGGAAATAAAGAGAAGCGAAAGAAGCAAATCCATTAATGAACTTTCCTTTCTGCTTTTGATGCTTTGTAAGTGGTGTGTGTGTGTGTGTGTGTGTGTGTGTGTGTGTGTGCATGTGTATATACATATGAGTCATATCCTGAATGACACACAGATTATGGTATTGAGGAAAAGTTTTGACAGGGACATTGATGATAATCATTTACAAAGTAACAGTGAAAAGACTAAATAAAGTAAATGTAGTTAGCTTAAAAATAAACCATTAATTACTGTAATTATGCAAACTGTATGCTCAACTGCCACATAATTCTACTTGTTCCTAGTCTTTATGAGTTTTTCAGACGGTCACAAATATTAATAAGGGGTCTGAAAAATCATCTAGTTTAATTTGACATTTACAAATAAGGTAATCAAGATTCTGAGTAGGAAATGACACACCCGAGATTATGGTACATTAAAACATTAATAATAGAATAACTTTTGAGGACTTGATAAATGCAAGGCAATATTATAAGTGTTCTAATTATATAGCACATCTAGTCATCTTAATAGTCTTACAATCAGTTTCAGTCTCATTATTTAAATGAGGGAAATTGAGGCAAGGGAATTGTATAATTTGTCAAGATTATTTGTTAAGGTTATTAACCTTAAGAGTTAAGATTATGCATTTAGTAAGTGGCATACTAAAGCACTATAAAACCAAAACTTAATTTTATTCTATATCTACACTTTCTACTATAAAACCTTGGTGGTTCTTCCAATAAGATATAACATTAAACATATTAATATATGTATACTTCCACAATTTACTTTTCTTGTACAATGATTTATCAATGACAACAAAACAATTAGGGGCCATACCCCAAATGCTCAGGGATCATTTCTGATGGTGTTCAGGCAACATATGATGATGTATGTTGTGCTGGGGATTGAAGAAATGCAAACTGTATGCAAGGCAAGTGTCTTAATCCCCATATTCTCTCTCTAGCCCTATGTGATTTGTAGTTAATAATAAGGTCATTCAGACTATGGAAAGCTGCTGGAATCTGTTGCCATACAGTCAAATTCAGAGACAAAGTCATCTTCACGCTTGTAAACAAGCCTGTTAACACAACGAATCTTGCTCCCATCAAAGAACAATTTAATTTCAATATTTTTAAAATGTTTAACTGCAGTGTCTGCTACCTAGGCAAACATTAGCAGAATAATCGCATTTGGAAGATAAAATTCATGAAAGATTAAAGAAAAGAGGAGTTAAAATTAAAAAAAGAAGAGGAAGATGTTTTACATATTCATTGTTAGTCACAGTTCTCTGAGGTAAAGGCAGGCCCACTTGTTAGCATGCCACCTGCCAGGCTTCTATGCTTTAGGACTACAGTTAAAATTATACCCAGAAAGAATAATCATTGTTCATTATCTTTATTTGTCTTTAATTCTTTTTCTCCCCCTTCTCTAAGGGACTTTGTGAATCCCTCTCATCTTAAGCGATCAAGTAATTTTGTCCATTTAGGTGGAGAATTAATATGCCTACATCCTCTTTATTATTATTATTTTTTTATCATTATTATTTGCTTTTTTGGGTCACACCTGGAAATGCTGTGGGGTTACTTACTCCTGGCTCTGTAATCAGGAATTACTCCTGGTGGTGCTCAGGGGATCATATGAGATGCTGGGGATTGAACCCGGTTCGGCCGTGTGCAAGGCTGTGTGCAAGGCCCTACCCACTGGATTATCATTCCAGCCCTCCCTACATCCTCTTTAACATAGGTTTTTCTAAAGTTACAATTCCTCTCACCAAATAAAGCCTACTGAAACTTACAAACAAGAAATTTCAAGACAGAAATGGGAATTCTCAGAGTCCACATCTTCAGCGTTTCCTTGAGAACTATACTTATTCGATAAAATTGGAATTTGGTGTGGAGAAAACATGGCCTATCCTCTCCCTTAAACTTCAGCTAAAGAAACAATGTTTTTGATAAGACTATCAACTACTTCACCAAATTATTTTAAAGACAAACCAGCTTCTACCCAGCTCCCACTGAAACTGCCCTGAGTATATTTGAAATGCACTCAGGATTTGGTCAAGCAAATCTATATCCTCTCTTCTTCAGAAAGGTGGCAGTGTTGCCTTGTGGTTTTGACCAATTTACAACCGCTGGCTATCTCTTGTCTCTGTTGTGAATCTCTGGTGAATTAACAGACCCACCTTTTCACCTCACTGTGTAAGAAAAGGATGTACTGAAGGAACTCCAGAACACAGTGACAACCAGATTCTCCCAGAACTTTCAGGCAGTCTTGTAGTTCCCAAGCTCTTGAGTTCATCTTCAGCAATGAACATTTTTTAGAGTCTCAGAAAGTTTCCAGAGGACCCCAGAGATACCTAAAAGCCATCATAAGTGACCATAACCTTTCAACCTCCTCTCGTCCTCCTTAAAGTCCATGCCCAAGGGAACACATGTGAGCCTATTGAGATGTACTAAGGGATAAAGAACTTAGCAAATCATGACAAACTCCTTTTAACACACCACTATTTCGTATGTTCACTTCAGAATTCTTGTAAAGTAACTCAACTTCCATGTAGGACTTCTACCTTTTATTGAACAACCATTATCTCTTCTTTAAAACCAACATTATAGATAGCTATTGATAAAACTTAAGAAGTCAGGTGTCTTCCTGTATATATGAAGCCTACACACAAATATCTTCCATGAGCAGGTATACCAACCCACGCACTCACCTTCACTCAGCGTCCTTTGAGATGTTCCCCTATGTGCCAGTAACAGAAAATTTTGGGAAAAGTCTCCATTTATAAATATCAGATGGTTTGGGAAAAATATTTGTGGCACTGCACTCCCCCTCCCCCCCCCCAGTGATGTCATTTTGAATACTTGGTGTGCTCCAAATTTTCTATTTTTACTTTCCCCAAGTGACTTTTTTGGGAAATACATTTGTTTGTACTAGCTTCATTTTAGTGACCTTGTATCTAACACACACGAATCAGGTTCATCTTCTCAGCAATCGTAACCACTAGTATGCAGTCACCAAATTTGAAATCCCTTGATTGTTTATTTTCAAGGGTCTCCCTTTCTCACATACCCTTTCAAAGTTTCTATTCACAGATTTAGCAAAACAAACAAATAAATAAATAAATAAATAAATTGACTGTCCTTCTCACAAATAAAAACCACATTAAATAAATCAAAGCACAAAGACATGAAAGGCCAGCGGTCAAGTAATCTTCGCTTCCAAAATGTGCTTTGGGGGCTGGGGGGGTGTGGGGGGGACAGAGTTGAGTTAGTTGCACAGATTTGGAAATATTTATTGGAGAGCAGACCAGAGTTGAGAATTGCAGAAGAGAAAAGTTTAACAAGGAAAGCTAAATGCCTTAGCCCTACCTGATCTGAATTTGCTCCTAATCAGCAAAGAATGCTCAGACCCCAGAAGTGTCATGTTGAATTTCAGCGACCCGCTGGTCCCTGAGCGAGACGGCCCTGTTTTTCCACCAGGATCAGGCTCCTGAGCGCCTAGCTGACCGCAGCTAACAACCCAGAATCCATCCAACTCTCCGTGCGTGCCCCTGGGTAGGAGGACAGTGACAGCCAGTGACCGAGACCAGCGTCCCAGAGCTCTGCGGCTCCCTCTCGCTGCGCGGGGCTAGTCAAGGTTGGCCGGCGAGGCCCTGCTCCTCCGCGTTTGCCTCAGTGGCATCCCAGGCGTTCTTGACTGATGTCTTGCGCTGCCTGCGAGAGCGGACTATCACCACCATGCCTTTATGAAGGTCCGACTTTGCTACCCGATACTTTTTTTTTTAAACTACTGACAGCAGCTCAGCCAATCAGGAGCAGGGAGCCTGGCCCGAGCTGCCTAGTAGGGGATGCCGGCTCTTAACTCTTTGCTGCTGGCCAGAGCGCAAGTGGAAGAAGGAACCTCTGCGTGCGGGAGGCAGGGCCTGGTGGCTGCCCTGCAGAGGGGCAGAGCTCTGGACGCTGAAGGACTGCGACGCGCCCAGGCTTCAGAGGAGGCTGCAAGGGCGCAGGAGTTTCCAGCCGCTGGCCTGGCCGGGAGCGGGAGTGTCCGGGGCTTCCCCGGCCGCTGCAGGGGAGGCGGGAAGACGGAGGGAGTCTTCCACCCCGCTGAAAGGCGTCTGCACCGGCCACTAGCCCAGAGCTTTGCAGATAAACGGAATCCCCTGAATATAAACGAGGCTTCCGAAGGACTAGATTGCCCTAGTTTTCTTGTTTAAGAGGCTCAGGGCACAGCAGAAATCTCGCGGGTTGTGTATCAAACGAGGACACAGGGCTTTGGAGGAACCCCCAGTTTCCCCATCCCTTCTAGCTAGTCCCTCTGCACGTTTCTATCACCCCTGACCTAGGGGGTCCCGAGTTCCACGCGGTCTGGAATGCTAATGCTTTCCAGCAAAGAAGTGGTGCAAGGTGAGATCTGGGACACACGGGAGTTACGTGCCCTTCTGAGACTGCATCTGATGGAACTGCGGGAGGGAGAGCAGAGTTTGGGTTCGGATTAGCTTGGAAAGGCTCAGAGAAAATTTTAACCCCGGTAAAGGCTATGGAAACTCCCTTCTGCATACAATATGTAGTTACTGTGCTTGTCTGCTCAGGGACATCTCAGAGATCTGACCCCAAGCCCAAACTTGCTAACTAGCTGCTAGAAACGAGGGCAGAAACCCAAACCAAACTACACACATGCGTAACCCCGGTTGGAATGTATTTGCCACCTAAGATGCACGCGGGACTCCAGGTATTATGTAATGTGGCTATTTATGCCTCAGTAGACCTCGGAGGCCCCGGAAGGTGATAGGTATAATAACAGGTCACCGAGACCCCTTTTACTACTCTGACTTGTTCCCTTCTCAGTTTCTTTGATCCCTAAGTTCACACTTTGTATTTGACCAGTGCTGTGTAAAGAAAGGTCTTCTGGTATAGGCCATTTAATCCCTGCTAAATCAGGGGCCAGAGCAATAGTTCAACAGGTCGGGCTTTTACCTTGCATACGGCTGACCCTATGGTCAATCCCTATGGTCCCCTGAGTACCGCCAGGAGTAACTTCTGAGTGTAGATCCAGGTGTAACCCCTGAGCATCACCAGGTGTGACCCGAAATGCTGAAACAAACAAAAAAAATTGTGATAAGTCAGAGGAGCAAAGGCGCTGTTGCTCTTGCTCCTTCTGCAGCTCTGAGGGTTAGAATCCTGATGGAGGACTGTTCACACACTGGTGCAGGGATGTGTTAGCAGTTCAGTGATTATGAAACATTCCCAGATAAAGTGTTAATTTCTCAGGGCTGTTGTAACAGATTGCAAGTTTAGTGGTAAAAGCAACAGACATTTATTGAATTGCAGCTCTCGAGATCAGAAGTTTGGAATGGGTTTCACTGGGTCTTCAGGATGTTATAGGGAGGAGTTAGTTCTTTGCTTTTTCCAGCTTCCAGAAGATACCCGTGTTCTTTTGAATTCTCTGTCTTTAATGGTTCTTCCATTGTTCACTAGCGTATTCAGTCTTGGTGGGCTATGTTGATTAAACGCTTAACCTCTTGTAAGGACTTGACCTTTGCCCCTTTCTTACCTGTCTGGAACTTTGTGATTATATGACTCTATCTGAATAAAACCTGCTGTAAGATCACACAACTACAGACTTTAATTCTGTCTTCTACCTCAATTTTATTTGTAAGGCATAATCAAAATATTCTGAATAAATCTCTGAACATTGGAGGTAACGATATTCTACCACATCAAGTGACCCCTCTTGCTAGCATGTTCTTTTTTCCTTTTTGTTTTTTGATTTTTGGATCACACTGGCAATGTTCATGGGTACTCTGGGCTCTGCACTCAGGAATTATTCCTGGTAGTGCTCAGGGACCATATGGGATGCCGGGATCGAACCCAGGTGAACCACATGCAAGGCAAACGCCCTACCCACTGGACTCTCACTCTGGCCCCACATGTTCTTATCCTAAGTTCTGTTTGAAGGCTTCTTGTCTTCACAGAAGTGTAGAGAGAGGTTGGAGAATGGGGACATGCAGAAGGTGAAAGAATCTGGCAAGACTAGCACTTGGCAGGAGGTGCTCTTTAGAAAAGAGATTGCTGGGATAAGCGTTGTTGCTGAATTATAAGCACAGAAAGATTTATTCTCAGCAACATTAAAACAAACAAACAAAATAGCCAAATAGATTTTTATCCCTAGGGCTGCAGGGCTGAGAAATACATGGCAACTTGACTGAGAATAGTGAATTTTTTTTCTGTGAAAATTACGATGAATAAAGCTGAGATCAGCACTAAATATCAGAAATAAATAGTGTTTTCTGAGAGAGAGAGAGAGAGAGAGAGAGAGAGAGAGAGAGAGAGAGAGAGAGAGAGAGAGAGAGCAGTTTCTTTTCTGAATATGTTTGGAAAACGTTGGTAACCAAAGCCCTCCCAATTTTCCCACCACAATGTGGAGTTGCTGACTTCTGCCCTTGGGGATTTTCACTCCCTATGGCATGAAAATCTATGGATAAAAATAATGCTTATATAGAAGCACATTCTCCTCCCTTTATCTGTGAGAATTTTTTTGTGGAATTTTTTTTATGATATTTGAGAGAATATTCCCCAAGTGGAACAGATCTATCCAGTTCGTATGCTTTGGGGGCAGCTATCTAGAACAACAAAGCCCAACAAACTTTGTCTCACAATTTGATAACCTTCAGGCTTCTCCCATGACTTTCTCTCCTGAAGTCAAGACTGAACTTGTGATGTGATATAGAGGGAGAGACCTGAGCTTTCAGCTCTAGAAAGCTCTATATTTGAATCTAAGTCATTACTTTGATGTGGAGTGAGTTGCTAAAGTCTTCTGGGACACACAATATCTTGTATGTAAAGTTAGAAATATTTGCTTCCCAAAGAGCTGGGATGTTTAAATAAATAAAAAAAAATTGGAATTAATGAAACATTCATAATGTGTGGAGCCGGAGAGATAGCCCAGCGGGTAGGGCGTTTGCCTTGCTCGCGGCCGGCCCATGCTGGCCCGGGTTCAATCCCCGGGATCCCATATGGTCCCCGAGCACCGCCAGGAGTTATTCCTGAGTGCAGAGCCAGGAGAAACCCCTGAGCATTGCCGGGTGTGACCCAAAAAAGAAAAAAAAAAGAAACATTCATAATGTGGATCTGTTTTGATTTTACCCAATCATTCTTGATAATTCTATGCATCATTAATTTGGAGGTGGGGCTGGGGGCTTTTGGGGGCACACCCAGTTGTGCTCAAAGCTTACTAGTCTCCATCCTCAGAGGTCACTCCTGGTGGCACTCGGGGACCAGATGTGGCAATGGTAATCAAATCTAGGCAAATCTAGGCAAGTTCCTTGCCTG
The DNA here is from genome assembly GCA_021461705.1 of Cryptotis parvus. Classification (NCBI taxonomy): domain Eukaryota; kingdom Metazoa; phylum Chordata; class Mammalia; order Eulipotyphla; family Soricidae; genus Cryptotis; species Cryptotis parvus. Next base: position 47,993 of record JAJIBD010032571.1, on the reverse strand, counting down.
CTGTGTACTAACCCTCTTTCTCTTTTGTTGTGATTCTCCTTTACTTTTTCATCTATAATTTTCGAGCAAATGGCCACACATTTAGCAGTTTACAACAAACACACATTTTATTATCTCAGTTTCTATGGGTTATAATTGGACCTTTCTGGGCTGAGAACTTTATTTGGGACCTCACAAGGTTGTAATCAAGGTGTTCGCTGGGGTTGTGGTATGGTTAGAGGCTTGTTGTCTTTCAAATTCACTGGTAGCTGAATTCTATTACAGTTTTTTTTTCAGCTCTAAAATGCCTGGGAGCTTGCTCCTTTAAAGTCAATAGCAGACTCAGTGAAGATGCTTGTGAAGACTCACTTGATTAGAGTAGACCCACCCAGGACATTTTCTTTTGATCAATTTAAAGTATAACTAAGACTCTTAATTATATGTTAAAGACTTTTACTTTTGCTACACAATGTGGCTTAATTGTGGCAGTATAATTTAGTCACAAGTCTCCCCCAAGCTAAATGAATTAAGCAAATTAATCTCTTAAACTCATTTTAGAATTCTGTCTTCAGAACTGAGGTTCTTGGCCTTCAAGCTATGTGAAGGTGGTTATGTGTGTCAGGTGTGAGTTCAAGCTCAGAGTAAATTATTTCAATGCTGACTTATGGCAGCATGAGGTCAGCTGCTGGTTGACTAGGCACTGGGCAGTGAACAGCTAATCTGTGTTGACCTCAGGATCATCAATTTCCCCCTTGGCAAAATTCCTACTACATCCCACCCCAGGTAATAGCTTTCTCCATGAGTTTTATCTGCTTGTTGGCCTCAAGAACTGCTCTTGTCTTTTACCTTTGCTTTTTTTTCCCCTTCCACCTGTTTGATGAACACTTTCATGGACACATTGCTTCTATTCTATACATTCCTTTAAAACACACTTGAGAATCTGTGAAAAATCTTGTTGCTCAGTAGCCCAGTAGATATAGACTATATAGAAACAGGTTTCAAACTCAAATGGTAGAACCAAGATTAAGAGAGAATCTGGGGAACAGGGGATTGTATGCAGAAACACTGGACAGTGCAGGCCCCTTTGGAAGGCAATGTGACCCTGTTGCCATGTTTCTGAGTTGTTAAAAATCTAGGTTGTTATGTTAAATGTACTGATTTTTTTAAAAAAGTAAACTAGTGAAAGCAGTTATAGAAAAATCCTAAAATACAGTAAAAGCTAAATATATAAGCTGAATATGTGTTTCAGTAGAAAAGAACATGCCTCCCCTATTTTCCACCCCTGGCACAGAGGGGGTAGGGGGAAGCAAGCAAATAAACAACAAAACAAAGTATGGGTCAACCCAGCAGGGAGGCACGGAATCTGAGTTTTATAGTATTTGGGATACCTTTATATAAATGAGAAATTAAAATTATGATCATGTAAATGTGACTGGAGTGTGAAATGAAATTTCAACTCAGTGAAGCAGAGAAGATTCAGTTCCTTTAACATGAGATCCTTCCGCTCATTAATGAGAAGTGACAATGCTGAAATATTTCATATTTACAAAACTGCATCTGTTTCCTCTTCCTCCTGAGAACTCTAACACCTAACTACTTCTCCAGAACCTGCAGGGTTATAGCAAGGTGAAGACGTCACTAACTTAATAAAAAATACAATTCTAGGTCCAACAAATCATGTCTTTAAGTTGAATGAGACTCACTTACTAAGCTCTGCTATCCAATCTGTGCCCCATCACTAAGAGATTTCATCTAAACTCCAGGTGGGGGGAAGAGAGTTAAATATATGCTACCTACTTAAGAACTTACCTAATCAAGGAAATGTGGTCCAATCTAGCAATTTATTTTAATTCCAGAGATATTTATTTAGCATGGACTGTGATCTAGCACTGCAAGTTATAAATTTTAAAAGAGATATGATTATGGACCCCCAGAAAAGGTAAGTCTATAAGTGGCAGGGCCTCTCAAAACTTCAAATATACGGAAATCTAATGTTATTTATGTATTAATATTATAATCAAATCTCAGTTGGAACTCATGTGAGCTACCCTATTAATATAACCTGTTTTCTTTTATGACAGTGAAGGTAGAAAGTGCTTGCTTCATTTAAATAAACTTAGTTAAACAAATCTAATGACCCCCCCATTGCTTCAGTTGAAAGTATCTGTCCTTGTCCTTCTTCTTGCCATCAATAGTTTTTCCCACTCTCTTTTTGCTAATTCATCCCATCATTAAAGAGAGAATACAATTTAAATTTTATTAAAATTATCTCTATCTATCTATGTATCTATCTATGTATCTATCTATCTGTGTATCTATGTATCTATCTATCTATCTATCTATCTATCTATCTATCTATCTATCTATCTATCTATCTATCTATCTATCTATCTATCTATCTATCTATCTATCTATCTATCTATCTATCTATCTATCTATCTATCTGTCTATCTGTCTGTCTGTCTGTCTGTCTGTCTGTCTGTCTGTCTGTCTGTCTGTCTGTCTGTCTGTCTGTCTGTCTGCCTGTCTATTTGTTTTACCACTGTGAAATATACAATTACAAAGACGTTCATGTTTGGATTTCAGTCATACAGTGGTCCAGCACCCATCCCTCTACCAGAACCCATTTCCTACCACCAATGTCCCCTGATTCCCTCCCCCCCCCCCGACCTGCCTCTATGGCAGGCACTTTGCCACTCCTCTTCTCTCTCTCTCTCTTTCTCTCTCTCTCTCTTCCTTCTCTTACATATTGTGGATTGCAATACATACATTTAGAGGTTACCATATATACATATATCCCTTTGCCTATATTCAATACTCAGTTCAAGCTGGTATTATCATTTCCAACAATTAGTAGCATGTTGTTCCTTTCTTTTACTTACCTAACTCTGAGTCCCACACACTTGTGGTAGAGTCCACCTACTGAGAAGGCCTACTGATCCATGTTTTGTCTGACCTTGGATATTGGTAACATGTTATTTTTTTATATTCCACAAATAAATGTGGTCATTCCATATCTGTCTAGAGAGATATAGAAATATAGAGATATATGCCCATATGTAGCATATATCTATATTGTGCATCATATAAATACATAATCTATTCTATACATTTATATATATGTAGAAGTATAGATATATATGTATAGATACATATAGATATAATTGAATGAAAGAAAATTTAATATTCATTTTAAATAATAGCAAAAAGTAAGAATCATACAACCATTAAGAGTAACAGAAGGAGAGCAAAAAAGGAAAAAGTGAAGAATGGTGGTGGAAGTAATGATAACCAAGAACTTTCCTTATCTCTCAAGAGAGGCTCCATCACAAATTCAGGAGGCCCAAAGAGGACCAAATAAAATAGACTCAAACAAAAGAATGCCGACTCATAGTAAAAAAATATTGTAAAATCAAAAGGCAAAGACAGACTACTTACAGCAGGAAAAGAGAAGAAAACCCTCAAATGTCAGGGAAATAACATAAGAATTGCAATATACCTACCATATGACATCTTACAATACAGAAAATAATGGGATGAGATATTCAAAGTACTGAATTTTAAAAAAACAAAAACTTGGGGACCTGAGCGATAGCCCAGCGGGTAGGGCGTTTGCCTTTCACACGGCCGGCTCATGCCGGCCGGGTTCAATCCCCGGCATCCCATATGGTCCCCTGAGCACCGCCAGGAGTAATTCCTGAGTGCAGAGCCAGGAGTAACCCCTGAGCATTGCCGGGTGTGACCTAAAAAGCAAAACAAAAACAAAAACAAAAACAAAAACAAAACAAAAAAAAAACTTCTAACATATACCCTGCTCTCCTGCAAAGCCATCATTTAGACTTGAGGGAGGGATTAAAATTTTCAGACAAACAAAAGCTGGCAGCAGTTACAATAACTAAATAATCCTGCAAGAATTACTGAAAGGCCTCTTATTAAAAAAAAGACTCTTGCAAAAAACAAGTTTATTACACACACAAGAATGCCACTACAGTATGTTAATAATCTCTCTGAATATCAATGGACTAAAATCTTCTCCAAAAAGGCATAGATGGATCAGGAAAGAAAATTCATTTGCTGACTTATAAGAAACACACCTAAACTCACAAGATAAATATAGACTTAGAGTGAAAGGATAGAAAACAATCATAGAAGCCCTTGGAAGACAAAATAAATCTTAGAAAGCAATACTTAAATCAGACAAAACACAGTTAATGTTAAAATAATTAGAAACTGTGGTTGGCACTATTTATCGGCCAAGGGAACAAGAAATCAAGAAATACCATCATCAACATTTATGCACCAAATGAAAACAGCAGTGTTCATAAAATTTCTGCTCACAAACCTAAGAGCATTGACAGAAACACAATAGTAGTGGGAGACTTCAACACTCCACTTTCCCCACAAGACTGATCAACTAGATAATCTATCAGTAACCAAACCAGTGCCCTAAAGAAGAAGCTAAAAGAGCTAGGATTTTTACATTAAATACAGGCAAAAGATACACATGATAGCCTCTAAGTATATGTATTACAATCCACAATATGTAAGAGATGGAAGAAAGAAAGAGAGAGAGAAAAAAAGAGAAAAAAAGAGATAGAGAACCTGCCACGGAGGCAGACTGGGGAGGAGGGTGGGAATCGGGGACACTGGTGGTGGGAAATGGGCACTCGTGGAGGGGTGGGTGCTGGAACACTGTATGGTGAAACCCAAACATGAACATTTTTGTAGTTGTTAATAAAAAAATAAAAAATAATAAATTAAAAAAAAAGAATTAGGATTTTTAGATATGTAGTGAGCTCTTCATCGCCCCCAAACAAGAATATGCATTCTTTTCTAGTGTATATGGAATGCGCTCCAGGATAGATTTCATATTAAGGCATACTTTATACATAAATTTGTAAAAATAGAAATTATACAAACTACCTTCTCAGACCATGTGATATGACAGTAGAAAGTAACAACAGAAAGAAGATGGGGAAATCTTTGATTACTTAGTAGCTTAACAAAGCACTGATAAACAATTGGATAAAAAAAGGAAATCAAGCAAATAATAAAAAGATCTCTTGAAACTGATAAGGGGTGACTGCAACCTCAGGACCTGTGCCAATGCTTGCCCCCTCCCCCGGGTCTAGTTACCTACCAACCTGCCTGTCTAGCAACCTACCTACCACATTAGGCCAACAGTCCATTCAATGTACCCCCAAAACTCTCAAAAATAATGACAGACACAAGAATCAGTACAATTCCAATCTGAAAGTAACGGTAAGTTCAGATCAGAGAATACATCCTCTGAATCAGTGCTAACAGCACCATACAAGCCCCACAGGAACACCAAAGAGGAACATGGAATCATTTAAGAGGAAAGAGGAGACCACCATCTCCTGGGCCTCCCCAGAGTCCTACCGGGCAATGAGAGGAGGACACTGACAGTGCTCTAGAAGGAACCACCTCCAGACTACCACAGCATCATGGGGGAAATGAAGAAGAAAATACCCCTGAAGCCTCAACAAGTAGCACCCACATATGCAATCTCTCTGATAAAGAATTTAGAGAGGAAATGGTGAAGATGTTTAATGAGATCTAAGAAAGAGTGGAACAGACATCCAGTAAAATACAGGAGGATATGAAAGAAAATGAAATGGACAGCAAAAAAAACAAAAAAAAACAAAAAACAATGAGAGCAGAAATAAGAAAACTACAAATGGAAGTGTCATTAATTTTAAAAAAATGAATGGTAATGAAGACACAATATGTTAGAATTTATGAGATGCCGCAAAAAGCTGTATTAAGGGTGAAATTCAGAGCAATGCCTGCTTACATTAAGAAAGAAGAAAAAAGCCCAAATCAACAATCTAAGCACACAGCTCGAAAATCTGGAGAGGAGCAAGTGAATGTTATAGCAGAAGGCAGAAAATAATAAAAACTAAAACAGATATCAGCAACATAGAAACTAAGAAAGCACTCAGTGAAACCAAGAATTGTTTTTTTTTAATTAACAAGATAGATAAACCTTTAGGTAGACTCACAAGGAAAAAAGAGAAAATATTCAAATAATTCAAATATCTGGATCAAAGATGAAAGTGGAGATATTGCAATGGATCCTTCAGAAACTCAAAATATAATGAGAAGTTACTATGACAAATTTATACTAGTAAACTGGAAAATAGGTTCTTAGAAGCATGTAATTTCCCAAAACTGAGCAAGAGGAAGTAGAAAGTGTAAAAAGGCCAAATACAAGGAAGTTGAAACAGTAACTAAGAACTCCCCAAGAACAAAAGTCCCTGTCCAATGAAACTGGTGAGTGTGATCAAACCTTCAAAGATAATTGACTGCCTTTACTACTTAATCTTTTCCAAAATATCAAAGACATAACTTCCTAATAAGCTCTATGAAGTAAACATTACACTAATACCCAGATCAGACAGAGATACCTTTAGAAAAGAAATTTTAGACCAATCCCCATGATGAATGTTATTGAAAAGTAACAAATCATAGCTAACAAATGCAGCAGCTCATAAAAAGTATCATAGACCCTGACCAAGTGGGATTCATTCCAGGGATGCAATGATGGTTCAATAGATGCAAATCAGTTAACATAAGACACGTTAGGAGGAGGAAAGATAAAATTCATATGATCACGTAAATTCATGCAGAGAAAGCTTTTTGATAGGATTCAGCAGCCATTACTGATAAAAAAAAATCTGTAGCAAAACAGGTGTGGATGAAAACTTCCTCAAGATAATAATTGCCATTTAAAACAAGTTCACACTCTTGTGGAATTGGTGTTAAAATATACCTAAAATTCTACTATCAATAAAACTTTATAAATAGCTATTTTTAATTAAATATAATGTGTTTTTAAAGACCTACTTCAGACCTCAAGGACAACATTGCCCCCTCTGTCCTCACTTAGTTTCTGAGAGTTCCAAGCAGGTCAAGTACAACAACTATGGTAATACTTTTATTTTTTTTATTTTTTTTTCATTTTTCATTTTTTTTCATTTTTTTAATTTAAATGTTCTAGCCCTGGCCCGCCACTCCAGCAGAGCCGCACAACAAGCCAGATGACCCCCCACCCCACTCTAGCTGTTCCTTGCAGCTGCATAGTATTCTTTTGTTTATCACATCTTATCACATCAGCATAATACACACCTTCATAGCCACATTTTTATATACCATGTCTTCATAATCCATTCACCTGTCATTGGACACCTAGGTTGATTCCATATCTTATAGTACTGATTGCAGTAGTGAATAATGGTATGGATATGACCTTTGAAGAGAGTGTTTTTATGTTGGGATAGGTGCCCAAAAGTGGAATTTCTGGGACATATGGCAGTTCAATTCTAAGTTTACTGAGAACTCTCCATACTGTTTCCACAGGAGTTTTTACCAGACAACATTCCCACCAGCAGTGAATCATAATTCTGTTTTCACCACTTCCCCACCAGCACAGATTGCTCCAACTATTGGTATGAACCGTTCTCACTGGTATGAAATAGTATCCCATTGGTATCTTTATCTGAATTGATCTGATGCTAGGTAATAATGAGCAATATTTGTGTGCCTAATGAACATCCACCTGTCTTCCTTTGAGAAGAGTCCATTCATTTCCTATCCCCACTTTGTGATAGGGTTTTTGAATCTTCTGTTGTTGTTATTGTTTTTTGTTGTTGCTATTGTTGTTGTTGATCTTAGTGAACATTTCATATATACTGGATATCAAACCATTATCTCTGTACTGAATACAAAAAATGTTTCTCATTTAGTTAGCTGTCTTTCCGTTTTATCCCATATTTCTTTTGCCATGCAGAAGCTCTTAAATTTTATATAGTCCCTTTTTTCATTTTTGTTGTCTTTGCCAGTGGTATTTGATTGTTGAAAAAATATTTGAGGTCCAAATCTTGAAATTCTGCTATATTTTCCTCAATGTACTTTAGAGTTTCTGGTCAAACCTCAAGGTCTTTGATCGACTTTTGTGTGAAGTGTATGATTTGGATTCAGCTTTAATCTCTTATATGTAGTTATCAAGTTTTCCCAGTACCATTTGTTGAATAGGCTATCTAATACATTTCGTGTTTTCAGCTCCCCTTTTTGAAAATTAATTGCCCATATGTGGAGGGGGAGGGGTTGTTCCATTTTGACCCATTGATCAGAGGGAATGTCTTTATTTCTAGAATATCTGGATCACTATCACTATCACTATCTTCCCGTTAATCATCTATTTGCTAGAGCAGGCACCAGTAATATCTCCATATGTCCCGTCTCATGCTAGTAGAACCCAAAGGCATCCGCCCGCTCCAGGAACATAAAGAGCCTCAAACCATTATATTAGGTCACGAGAATGACCTAATATAAATGTTACTGGTATTTGGCATATAGAATACTACACGAGCAGCTTGCCAGGCTTGCCGTGCGGGTGGCATACTGTTGTAGTCACCTCTAAATAAAGCGTTTATTGATAAACCCGCGCTGCCGCTAGCGGCCGCAAAAGATGGGCTGTGATAGTCTGGTCTGCTGGGTGAAGTTGTGATGAGAGGGAAGTCCGGATGTGGAAAATGGCGGGCCCCATGAGTAGGGGAGGGTGGTCTGGCTTGTTGTGAGGCTCAGCTGGGGTGGCAGGCCAGGGCTAGAACCCGCCATGCCTCCTGGGTGCCTCACGAGCAGCTGGGCACAGGGAGAGCAAGTAGCAGCTCTACCCCATGTCTGAGAGTCTCTTGTTCAGCATACCTGGGCGGGATTGAAAAAAAAAACTGCTGCAGGGTGACTGTTGATGATCCGGGCTGTGATGGTCTGGTCTGCTGGGTGGAGTTGTGACGAGAGGGAAGTCCGATGTGGAAAATGGCGGGCCCCATGAGTAGGGGAGGGTGGTCTGGCTTGTTGTGAGGCTCAGCTGGGGTGGCAGGCCAGGGCTAGAACCCGCCATGCCTCCCATGGTACTGTATTCCAGTACCATGCAGTTTTGATCATTATAGCTTTGAAAATAGGTAATGAAATACCTCCTAATTTATTGCTTTTCAGTATGACTTTAACAGCTAGAGCCGTTACTGACTGGATCCCACAGGACATCAAAAGATCATGTGGCCGCCCGCCTACAAGATGGTAAGATTTCTTTGTCAAGACCCTGAATGAATGGTTTGAGGCTCTTCATATTCCTGGAGCAAGCATATGCCATTGGGCTACACTGGCACATAACAGGGACAAATGGAAATGTTACTGGCACCTGCTAGAGCAAATCGACGAATAATGGGATGTCAAGTGATCAGACTTTGGCTGTTTGTAGTCTTTCTGATTCCATTTAAAATTTATTATAAACTTTTCTAGATCCTAGAAAATGTCATCTGAAATAGAATGGATGAATCTATATTTTTAAAATGACTATCCTAGCAAAGCTGTTCTATAGATTCAATGAATTCCCATTTTACCCATGAACATGGGATATTTTTTCATTTCCTAAAGTCTTCTCTCTTTCATAATTATTTAAAGTTATCAAGGTATAAACCTAACATATCTTTTACTTAGCTGATTCCTAGGTACTTGTTGTTTTTGGATACTATTTTAGGTGAGATAGACTTCTTGATTGCTTTCATCTCTGATTCACTTTGTATATAAGAATAAGACTCATTTTTTGTGTATTATTAATTTTGTAGTCAACAGTATAAACAATTAGTTTATTGTTTTTAAGGGATCTTTTGTGGACTCTTTAGGGTTCACGAAATGGACGCTGTAATATATCATAATGTCATCTGCAAGTCCTGATAATTAGAGTTCTTGTTTTCTGATTTGGATTCCTTTTTATTTGATTTTCTTGCCTGATTGCTATATCTAGAACTTATAATAATATGGTTGAATAAAACTGGTAAGAGTAGAAATCCTTGCCTTGTACCTGATATCAGAAAGAATTTTTTCAGTTTTTCACTATTGATGATTATACTGGCTATGTATTAAACTGTTATAGATGGAGATTATTATTTTGAGAAAGGTATCATCCACCTCTGTTTTGCTGAGGGTTTGTATCATAATGGCTGTTTTATCTTGTCAAAGTCTTTCACTGAATCATTAATATAAATCATATAATTCTTATTTTTTCTTTTATTGATGTGGTGTATTATGTTCATTTATTTGCCTATGAGCCATCCTTGCATCCCTAGGATAAAAGATTACCCACTTGATTAAGGTGTATGGTTTTTATTTTTTTTTTTTATATTTTCCACATCCGGACTTCCTCCTCGTCAGAACACCACCCAGCAGACCAGACTATCACAGCCTGGATCATCCACAGCCACCCTGCAGCAGTCTTTTTTAAAATCGGCCCAGGTATGCTGATCAAGGTTTCAACATGGGACTAAATGGACTAATAATGTTCTTCTGTTTAAACTGTATGTTTTACTTCTACAAATCTAACAACTCTTTTTTGACTATAACCCACAGAAAAAGGATAGATTGTACCTTATTATGAGTAAAGTGAAATATTTGCTTTTTTCTCTTCTGGCAACATTTAATTTGACTTTAAATGCTATATGGCAGCACTGTTTGCATAAATGCAGAAAGGAAGTCTTTCCTCTTGTAGAAGTGTCTGCCCCTAATATAGATAGGAAATCTAAGGAGCTATGGCACCCCCAAAACCCTTTGCAGGGAACGTGTCTAAAGGAATGGGCTTTTCTATTAAGAGCAGATTAAAGTGATAATAATTTACTATTACTAAAGTGCCAGTGGACTTTAGACCCAGAGCTGCACTGCTGAGCCAGCCCCATGTGAAGCAACCCATGGAGCTGACCTCCTGGTAAGGGGCTCGGCCAGCCCCTGGCTGAGTTCAACATTGCTCCAAGGGATTTGCTCTCATGTGGGGAGAGACCAAGCTGGCCAGACTCGGAGTGGAGTTTTTGGGCCCTTCCCTTTCCTCTGCTTCCATGCCAGTTGCCCCGGAAGAGAGAGACCCACCCACACAGACTCACAGCTAATTTTCAACCCTGAAAGAGATTCAGACCCATCCACTTCAGACCCACAGCTGCGCTGCTCGGCCGTCCCCACGTGGAAGCAACCCATGGAGCTGACCTTCCGGTAAGGGGCCAGCCAGCCCCTGGCCAAGTCCAACATTGCTCCAAGGGTTTTGCTCTCATGTGTGGGGAGAGACCATGCTGGCTGGACTCGGGGGTGGATTTTGGGCCCCTGCCCTTTCCTCCACCTCCATGCCAGTTGCACGGGAAGAGAGAGACCCACCCATGCCAGACACACAGCTCCCTTGGCATGCGGCCGCAAAGCGGCCACGCTATATTCTTAGAGAATGCTGATTTTAGGATAAGGTCCTTCCCAAGATCTTCCACGTTTATACATTGCATACAGTTCTAGACAGGTTCTAACTGATACCAGTAAGCCTAGCAAGAAGCCAGAGCAAACCACACATCATGCAGTCAGTCATTCTCAACATCCAGACTCCATAGTTCCTCAGAGCTCCATCCAAGAGAAATTCTGATATTTCCCCTTTAAGTTTCATCAGTAAAAGCTTGAGTTGAGAGCCTTCTACTGAGACTATGTCACCTACACAGCAGAGCCTGGCTAGCTACCCATGTTTTATTTACTTGTTATGCCAAAAAACTAGTAACAATTATGGAACTCAGTTCCATGACCTGAAGAATGATTTTGGGCTCTTCCTGTCCCTGTAGCAAGCAGATGCCCTTGGGTTATATTTGCTTGTGACAGGACTAATGGAGATGTTACTAGTGTCCACTTGAACAAATCGATGAACAATGGAAAGACAGTGATTAGTGCCAGTGGACACCATAAAGAAAGGACAACTCAAGTTACAACTGAAATCATCTTTCCTATGGAAAACTAGGAGTGTCCAGATTTGCAACCACCACTGGGATTCTGCTATCAATGCAAAGGAATATCCATCAAAACTTAGATCTCTTCCAACCCTGGAAGCTAATGGGATGGACTCCTGCATGGCAGCTCACTTCTATAGAAGATCTCTGGCCCATGGTCACTTCCAGCTCAGCTTGTTGACTTAATTTTTATGCCTTTATGTTGTTTAACTCTGATTAGCACTCATGATTATTTTCTTTTTAATCACCTTTTAAATGACTCAACTGCTCTGTCCTCACAAATCTCCAGTACCTCTTAGCAAATTATGGGTTATCCCAAATAGAAAATTCTTTTGCAACAGATTTGCCAGTGCATAAAACACCTACTATAACCTTTGTCTTGTTAAAACACAATGTCTTTCCCACATCAGAGAAAAAAGAAATTTCTTCCTCCAGCTCTTTTTTTTCCTTTTTTTTTGTTTAAGTATAATGGATACGATTTGAGGAAGTGGAGAGAAAGAGAAAGAGAGAGAACATGCTCAAGAAAGAACAAAGGTTTCATCAAAGGCAGAGACACCACAGAACACATCCCAGTATCAGATATGAAATACACATCTCAAGACAAGAGAGGGGGTGACACATACTAGGGGAACCACACAGGCTCACACAGTACATGGACTCAGGCAGCATGTGCATTGTCTTCCTTTTACAAGTTGGCTTTTATAGGGGTTCTTACACGCTGCCTCTTTTAAAAATTTTTTTTATTATACCACAGTGAAACATAGTTACAAAGGTATTCATAATTGGTTCTTGGTAATACAGTATTCCAGTACCCATCCCTCCACCAGTGCCCCATCACCACCACCAATATAACCACACCCCTCCCACCCACCCCGGGCTGCCTCAGTAGCAGGTACCCCCTTTTGCCCTCTTTCTCTCTCTGTGTCTCTCTGTCTCTGTCTCTGCCTTTCTATCCCCCTTCTTTTACACATTGCGGCTCACGCTGCCTCTTGTAGGACTTTCTACTGAGGTAAGAGTTCATTGCTAGTGCGGTTGTTGAGGGGCTAGGAATTGAGAGTATTGATGGTCTTCTTTGAAATTGCTTTCCTTGCCTTTTTTCTGCTGGCGCTTCTCTCTGAGGTGCATTCAGTGTTCTCTGAGTATATATGGTGCCAGGTAAATGTCTTATCAGACTTTTAGTTATGGTGTCCATAAGAGGGTTCTGAAAGCATCAGGATCAGTTGGTTTGATTACTTCCCAAGAACTCACTGCCATGAGGGCCCTTATCTAACTACCTGCCTGGTCACTTAATATTCCCCATTGGAGATGCCACCACTTTAAATCTTTAAAGGGAAAGTGAAAGAAGGACCATCTTCTGGAACTTCCTCATGCTGATCAAAGGACTGTAAACCCTGACTGCAGAAGGGTTGAAACCCCATGCTACCTTGGTTTTCATGGAACACAGGCAATGATTCATTGGTTTTCAGAGTTGTCAGTCTGAATATCTGATAAAAGAGAAGAACATGTTTAGAACTGGAGGAGCTAAATATCTTTTCTCTGTCTTAGGAAATGCAGAGTGGTTTGCTGCTTTAGAAAACTCTCTGGATAGTAAGACAGAAGTTAAAGCAACAAAAACAAAAGCAACACACTTTTTTTTAATTATAGGAACAAGAAGCAATTTTTTTTCTCTTTTTTAAATTTTCTTTTTATTTTTTTCCACTTTAAATACAAGGTTTACAAAGTAGTTCATGATGATTTGTTATAGGCATTCAGTATTCCAACACCAATTCTACCACCATTATCACCTTCCCTCTACCATAGTATCCATTTTCCCAATCACCCCTCAAGTCTGCCTCTGTAGAAGATCCACCATAATTTACAACTTTGTTTTATACAATCATATAAAACAACTTTGTATTGCTTGTTAATTAACTTATGAAATGATTAAAAGTAAATGGCTAATGGACTGATTAAAAATATTTCCATAACAGGGCATATTGGTGTTAGGAAATGTGCACTGGTAGAGGGATGGGTATTGGAACACTGAATAACTGACACTCGATCATGAGCAGCTTAGTAATTACCCATCACATAGTGATTCAGTAAAATACATTTTTAAAAAAAATTTTCATAGAAAAAAATTGTGAAAATTGTCTTTGGGACATTAAGTCCTTGTGTAGGGGTTTACAAAGACATTGAAAGTTAAGCTTTCTGCGTTAATGTTTTGTAGGTGGAGATTGGATGTTACATCCCATCCAATCTGGCAATTTGGTGTGCTATTGTTGGGATGTCAATGCAGTAGGGTTTGGAGATGTTGCTCCAGAAAATCCAGAATATTAACTAGGTAGTTCTTCTGGAGGTTTGAAAGAAGTGTTGGGACAGTGATGTGACTGTCAGTCATGACTTATGGAAGTAAGGAGGGAAGTTGCCTATCTGTTGCAGGACTCCTCTAAGAGCCTCTGCATCTGCCCTGGATTGCCTCCTGCAGGTCACTTCATAGATAGGGGGGGTAGTCTAAATGTGGCAGTTTATCTGACCATGTATTCTGTACTGGCTGGTATAAATATTCTCTCTTGCTACCACAAATCATCATGGGACTAGCTAGATCTGGCCTACCCCATCAGACAATGGCAGTCTCGATATTCTCTGCCCTAAGATTGTCACAATATAACCAAATCAAGATCCTTACATGCTAAAAACAGGGATCAAAGGACCTGCTCCCCAGGTAATATGGGTTTAATTCAGGGGAGTGATTGGCTGGAATTTAAGGGAAATTTCAGCCAATGCAGAAATGCAGTCTGAAAGGCGCATTTCAGACTTCTAGATCCTGAATCTCATGGAGAGATAATACTGTCAATCTCTGTGCCAACTAAATGGACTTTTAAAAAAAGTGGAATTGCTTGCTAGACTATTATTAATTTTTGAGGATCCAACTAGTCAGTCTGAACACCCTAGAACTGGTGGCTTAAACAGTACCAACCCTTCTGCCAACTTCATTGTTGGTTATACAGCCACACAGAACCAAGCCCACCAGCCACCTGCTAACTATCTAGTTGGGTACTCTACCAGGATTTTGCATGCCAAGTGGCCGATTATACCCATTGAAAAGGAAATTCAAAGGCATGTTGGATACAGGGGCAGACATATCCATAATCTCCACCAAGTATTGGCCCTCTAACTGGGCCCTAAAAAAAGTGTCCCATAGCCTGAGCCGGGTAGGCAATATCTCCCTCTTCTCTTCTCCGACAGAGTGCGAGATGGTTGCCATGTATTGGCCCTGAAGGGAACGTAGCCATGGTCCAGCCTTATATAACCCCTATGCCTTTAACTTTATGGGGTTGAGACATGCTGGAGCAATGGGGGGCAGTAATTCACATACCTTGTCCAATTCCCTATCGGGCGCCTGTTCCAGCTCTCCATAATAAGCCTAACACAGGAGTAACCCTTTTTAATTGGGGCCACTGTGGTTAAGCGCCCACCACCTATCCGTATTCAGTGGACGTCTGACAAACCTATGTGGACACCACAGTGGCCCCTCAATATCAAAAAGTTAGAGGCGCTAACAAATTTAGTGTAAGAACAGCTGAATTTAGGACATATTGCAGAAATGTTTTCAGAATGGAATTCTCCTGTTTTTGTGATCCAGAAAAAATCAGGCAAATGGCGTTTTCTGATTGACTTAAGGAATGTAAATTCTACTATGGTCCCCATGGGAGCCCTGCAACCTGGGCTCCCTCTCCAGCAGCTATTCCTAAAGATTGGCCGCTAATTATCATAGATTTAAAAGATTGCTTTTATAGCATACTTATCTACCCAGATGATCAGAAAATTTTGCATTTTCAGTTCCTTCTATTAATCATAAAGGCCCTTTACGTAGATTTCAATGGAAAGTATTGCCCCAAGGGATGACTAATTCACCTACGATGTGTCAACACTTTGTTGATGAGGTTTTGTGACCCATTTGTGCTAAATTTCCTGGTGCATACATCATCCACTACATGGATGATATCCTGCTAGCTTGTGATAATTCCAGAGATCTCCAGAATTTATATAATGATGTAATGACAATTTTACCAGAGGCTGGTTTACAAGTAGCTATGAAAAAAAATCCAGATGCAGCCTCCATATGAATATTTGGGCTATGCTCTTGACCGCACTACAGTGCATCCCATATGGTCCCCTGAGTACCGCCAGGAGTAATTCCTGAGTGCAGACCCAGGAGTAACCCCTGAGCATCGCCGGGTGTGACCCAAAAAGCAAAAAAAAAATAAAATAAAATTCTATTAGTTGGGCCCGAGCGATAGCCCAGCAGGTAGGGCGTTGCCTTGCATGCAGCCGGCCCATGCCGGCTCGGGTTCGATCCATGGCATCCCATATGTTCCCCTGAGCTCCACCGGGAGTAATTCCTGAGTGCAGAGCCAGGTTAAACCCTGAGCATTGCCAGGTGTGACCCAAAAAGAAAAATTCCCTTAGTCAAAAAAAGGCTCAAAACCTTGAATGATTTTCAAAAACTGCTGGGAGATATCAACTGAGTGTGCCCCCCCCTTGGGATTCCTAACTGTGAGCTCAGTAACTTGTTCCACACACTTGAAGGTGATCCTGCTTTAAATAGCCCAAGGCAATTAAATCCTAAAGCTCAGAAGGAATTAGACTTTTTCATGGATCGGCTTAAAAAATCTTACCTGTCCAGATTTAATCCCGGAGAAAAGGTATGGTTATTGGTCTTCAACACTCCCGAGTCTCAACTGCTGCTAGAGCCCAATTATCTGGACCATTAGAATGGGTTTACTTACGTAACAAGCAGAATCCTACTGCTACACCTTACCTTGAGATAATAGCCAACCTTATAATTAAGGGAAGATCAAGAACCCAAGTATTACTTGGACACGATCCTCATGTAATTGTACTACCTGACCCTAAAAAAGAAATTGAAGCTGTTTTACCACTCAGTGAAATCCTTCAGAGAGCTTCAGCAGATTTTTCAGGAGAAATATCTTATCATTACCCAGCTGGAAAAACCTGGGAATTTCTGAAAAAGGACACCTTTTGTAATTTCCACCATTGTCCGCTCCTCTCCCATTCCTGATGCTCCAGTGTATTATATTGATGGTTCCTCATCATGAAGGGGTGGAATTACAGGTCCTTCACTGACCACTACTGTACATACAAATTATAAATCTGCTCAACAAGTGGAACTCGCTACCCTGATATATTTACTATCCCATATATCTGGCTCATGTAATGTGGTGAGTGATTCTGCATATGTAGTTGGTTTGTTTCCTGGAATTGCCACTGCTTCTTTAAATGCCCATAATCCTATAATTCAGGAGCTACTCCATAAACTACAAGATCTCCTCCGAAAAAAGAACATTCCCTATATACATCTCCCACATCCGTTCTCACAGCTGACTCCCTGGGCCGATGGTTCGAGGAAATGAAGCAGCAGATCTCTTGGCAGCACCAGTATTTAAATCATATGAGGAAGAGCACCAGACTCTACATACAAATGCCCGCCGCCTTCATGTACACCATGGCATCCCATGGAGACAAGCTAGACAAATTGTCCACAACTGTCCTGTCTGTGCCCCTTTACATTGTACATCTCATGTAGCAGGAGCAGATCCTCGAGGTTTACAGACAA
Source organism: Cryptotis parvus (assembly GCA_021461705.1). Lineage (NCBI taxonomy): Eukaryota > Metazoa > Chordata > Mammalia > Eulipotyphla > Soricidae > Cryptotis > Cryptotis parvus. The sequence continues at coordinate 30,569 of JAJIBD010032571.1, read as the reverse complement.
ACAAATTGAGGCAGGTGGATGTAACTCATACTAACTTATTTCCCAACAAACCTTTCCTTCATGTGGGCAATGATACATATTCTCGCTTCATATGGGCTGTCTGAAAGAGCTAAATCTGATTGTTCATTTTTACTCCAGTGCTTCTCTGTCATGGGTATTCCCCATACCATAAAAACAGATAACAGTCCTGCTTACACCAGCAAAACCTTCAAATCCTTTTGCGGGGAATGGCAGATCAAACATATTACAGGAATTCCATATAATCCACAAGGACAAGGAATTGTTGAACGTGCTCACAGAACGCTTAAAACTCAGTTATAAAAGCAACGAAAAACAAGTATGCTTCCAATGGATTCTTTATCTTTTCAATACGAAGTCTTAAATTTTAAATTGCAAGTTGCTGCTTAAACCTCCTGGATTGGTTCATTTTAATAATGATCTTGTTTTGCAGTCTGTTGATCATGGTTCATGTCTAATATCTTGCCTTACAGCCTAAATGCTTTCTTTTCTTACAAAATAATAAAAAAAGGGTGGAAAAATGGGTGGACTCCGAACATAGTGCTCAATGTCAAAATGTTTCAAGGATTAATGTTAGCGTTTCCCTTTTTAATGTTTTTGCTCACAGGTATTTGCAGAAAAGGAACTTGGATGCTGCAGATTCCTTCTATGATGCTCGAGGCTTTGGACTCTGAGCACAGTGCTCATTTAAAAAAATGTTTGCTAAATCAATGAAAAATTGTTTTTCTAATGATTCTGTTCACAGGATAAGTTATTGGAATGCAGTAAACTTGAGCTACAGTGCTCAATACTCCGAGACTCCTAAAACAGTGCTCACTAAAATTTTAATAATTTGCAAAAATAATTTTTCCCAATGCTCTATTCACAGGAAAAGACACTTCCTCACCAGCATTTGCCGGCTTTATATTCATGAAGTGCTTGATTCGTAACCATTTATCACCCTAGATGGGTCATATATACAGCTTTAATATATTGATATATCAAATGTGTGTGTCTCTGTGTGTGTGTGTGTGTGTGTGTGTGTGGTGGCCACCATTATGTTTGTGATTAATGTTGTGTCTATGTTATGCCTCAACTACTACCTTCTCAATTTCTGACCACTACAAACCTCTATTAAATTCATCAGCTCCACTGCTGATCCACTAGACTCATCAATTTTGAAGTCATCAATTCTCATACTTATTTCCCTGCTCCACCCGTTGGAGCTTCTTTATGTTCTTCTCTCTATCCCAGACTTGGATCCCTGCCAAGCCTTAAAATCTCTATTTGTAATTAATCTCGAAAAGTGTTTTTTTGTCTTGCCTAAAATTAAGCTACAGGTACAATTACTGGTGCCAGTGTTCCCTTGCTGAAGAAGCCCCTGCAAGATGCCTACATCGATGTTCTGGACACCTGTTCCAGTGCTCAAGACTCCTGTTCCAGCGCTTGAGACTCTTGTTCCATTGTTCCTGAGACCCGATCCAGTGTTCCTGACAATTCAACGAGTTCCTGACCGCTGCTCTCCAGAGACTCATACTCATATGATCACCGCTATTGCTGTTCCAGAGACCGTTCTTCAGACCTTTCTCCAAACACGTGATTTTACTTAAAAATATGGAAAATAGGCTCTCACAAATTATGGACAGTGCAAACTATGGTTCGTCATAATCAGACAGCTAGAAACACTTTGTCATGAACTTTGCTTTGGGTCCAAAAACAAGTTAGGATCCTAAAGTAACAGGTATTATCATTTTGTAATTGGAATTGTTTTTTCTTATCTTAATTTTCTATATGTTACTAAATATTTTGTATTTTCAATTTTTTATAGTAAACTAATAAGGGGGAGTTGTTGTAGGACTCCTCTAAGAGCCTCTGCATCTGCCCTGGATTGCCTCCCTGCAGGTCACTTCATAGATAGGGGGTAGTCTAAGTGTGGCAGTTTATCTGAACATGTATTCTGTACTGGCTGGTATAAATATTCTCTCATGCTACCACAATCATCATGGGACTAGCTAGATCTTACCAGCATATTTGCCTGGCCACGTTGGATCCCTAAGTAATTAGACCAGAGAGAAATGCTGTTTGCCTCCAAGCAAGCAAGCATGGCTCCCTGATAACTCAAAGGGCAACTAAAATACAAAACTACCGTGAAGTAGAGGAGACTCTTGTGAAGGCTTGGAGAAATATTTAACTGACATTAGTATTAGTCTTTGGTATGGAGACATGCCATCTCAGAAACCTTCTTCTCTACCCTATAAAGGCATTTCCAGGCAGATCTTGGCTCAATTCATTAGCATATAATAGGGCCGAGGTGAGGTGCTGGGAGAAATTACCTAAGGGCATTTGACCCTTCCTGCTTCCCATAATAGTGGGAAGTCTGAGTTGTAGGGGTATAAAAACCAGCCTGCTTCCTCTCGCTCTCTCTTTTGGGCTCTCTTTTTGTGAGCTCGTGCCCTTCTTGGGAGTCTTGTCTTTGTCTCCTCTCTACAGGGCCTTAATACGTGGTGGCCGCCATCTTGGCCTACACGTGGCTGGGGTTTTAGCTGGGAATCCTAAGCACAGGGTTTTTCTTATTGCTGGATTTGTATGCCTGAACCTGTGATAAGTAAAGCCTTTAAAAACTGCATCGGATTCCTGAGTCTTCATTCATTCCTAGCCGGCTTTGGAGGTAGAAGGGAACTCGTTTCCCAGCACTGTTGGGGACCCCAGCGGTGTCCCCGATGTCTGAGTGTCCTTGGGTGGGCACACCTGCACCTATCGTACAACTTCAAGAAGGCCTGAAATGCTGAGCCAAAAAAAAAAAAAACCTGTCTACCTAAAATTTTCTCTGTGGAGTGCAGTCTTGTGGTAGGAGAGAGCGCTTGACAAACTGACCAATCTGTTCCTAAAAATGGAGACAGCTCGAGGGCACCCTCAGCCTATAAACTCACATACACAGAATGCACCGTAATTTTTTTCTTTTGCATGCTGCTGAGCCCACCACAGAAATCTGTTGGGTCTGTTTTCTGTTGCCTGGATACCAATAATCATTCTGCGCCATTTTAGCTTTGAGACAATTAGTCACTATCACTATCACTATCTTCCCATTCATCATCTATTTGCTAGAGCAGGCACCAGTAATATCTCCATATGTCCTGTCTTATGCTAGTAGAGCCAAGGGCATCGGCTTGCTACAGGAACATAAAGAGCCTCAAACCATTATATTAGGTCATGGGAATGACCTAATATAATTGTTACTGGTATTTGGCATATCAAATACACAACAAGCAGCTTGCCAGGATTGCCGTGTGGGAGGCATACAATTGTAGTCACCTCCAAATAAAGCATTTTTTGATGAACTGTGTGGCGCAAGCGGCCGCACAAGTGGGGCTGTGATGGACTGGTCTGCTGGGAGACGTTCTGACGAGGAGGGAAGTCTGAATGTGGAAAATGGCGGTCCCATGGAGTGGGGGTTGTCTGGCTTGTTATGAGGCTCTGCTGGGGTGGTGGGCCAGGACTAGGACCCACCATGCCTCCCGGATGCCTCATGAATGACTGGGCACAGAGAGAGCAAGGAGCAGCTCTGCCCCATGTCTGAGAGTCTCCAGATCAGCATACCTGGGCCAGATTGAGAAAAAAAAAACTGCTGCAGGGTGGGTGTCGATGATCTGGGCTGTGATGGGCTGGTCTTCTGGGAGGAGTTCTGATGAGAGGGAAGACTGGATGTGGAAAATGGAGGCCCCCCATGGGGTGGGGGTCATCTGGCTTGTTAGTGAGGCTCTGCTGGGGTGGGGGGCCAGGGGTAGAACCTGCCATGCCTCCCGGGTGCCTCATGAACGGCTGGGCACAGGGAGAGCCCATTCTCGTCATAGACAATTAGTATTTTCTATTTTTTCTTACAAAGAAATTTTAGATCCTTGATGGGCTCACAGGAGTAGGTTAACTCATTGTCAGAGTCTCATCACTGCTTGGTGCAGATAGATTGATTTTATTTTATTTATTTTTTTCCCATTAGAATTTTTTATTTCTTTTATTAATATTTTATTATACCACTGTGAGATATAGAATTACAAAGATGTTCATGTTTGGGTTTCAGTCATATAGTATTCCACCACCCATCCTTCCACCAGTGCCCATTTCCCACCACCAATGACCCCAATTCTCTCCCCCCTCCCCTAGCCTTCCTCTATGGCATGTTCTTTATCTCTTTTCTCTCTTTCTCTTTCTCTCTCTTTCTTTCTTCCCTCTCTTAAATATTGTGAATTGCAATACATACATTTAGAGGTTATCATGTGTATCTTTTTGCCTATATTCAATGTTCAGTTCTAGGCTGGCATTACCATTTTCAATGATTATTAGCACACTGTTCCCTTCACTGTCTTAGCTATTCTCTGACTCCCACATGTTTGTGGTAGATCCCACCTATTGATAAGCCTCCTGATTCATGTTTTGCCTGACCTTGGATATTGGAATCATATATATATTATGATATGTAATATATCATACTATATATTGTATATATCATAATATATAGTATATCATATTAATTATATATACTATATAAATACATATGTATATATACCATGCAAATAAGATCCGAGTAGAAATCATCGATAATATTCTCCATTGCCTTTCTGGAAGATGTGATAGATCCATCAGGATGTCAGAGAGCAGTCATCTTGGTCTTATAGTTGGTGAAGGACAGGCAGGCGTTGTGAATGCTTTTCCTGGCTTCTGCTGCATAGGCCAGTATTGCTGCTCTTTTCTCTTTGAGGTCTTCCTTTATTGCTTCTCTGCACTGCTTTGTGAGCTTTGACATTAGCATATGGTTGCCTGAGGCTCAGGCCTTGCCACATTGGCAAATGAGCTCGAGAGGTTTTGAAGACAGGGGTCCATTTGTAGCTTTCTTTCTCTTGGTGTTCTTCGAACAATCATGGAGGTACTGATCCAGTCAGTCTGTTGTATTCTTCATCGATGTTCACAATGATGGCATCTTTCCATGTTGCCAACAATGGTGCTAAAGAGCTCCCAGTTGGCGGTCATTCTGGGAGTTCTCTTTTAAACTTTGCAGCCCTTTCTCCTTGTTCCATAAAGTAGAATTTTGCACTAAGGAGATGGTGGTCTGATCCTGTTTGGAATTTTGGAATGACAGCAACATGGGTCAGGCAAAACCGTCAATTGAATATGATGTGGCCAATTTCATTGTGGAACTGTCTACCAGGAGATTCCCATATCCATGTTTAGATTCAGTCTTTTTGGAACTGTGAGTTACCATGAATGGTCTTGGTGGACATGATGAACTCAGATAGTCTCTCACCCTGTTTGTTCCGTTTCTAGGCCATAGGTCCCCATGTGGAGTTCTTCGTCGATCTTCTTGATCTCTTTGATAGCCATGTCCACCTGCCCTCATACCAAATTCCGCAGGATGGATTGTCATTCCCAATGTTCTCCCTTCTGAAATTCAACAAGCCATTTAGTCGGGGAAGAAGTGAACTGCTAATTTCACTCAACATGATCCTCTCCATTTCCATCAATTTATAGGCAAATTTTATAACTTCATTTTCCCCTAACATCTGCATAGTATTTCATTGTTTTAGATATACCACAGTTTCTTTATCCAGTCATCACTTCTTGGGCACTCTGGTTGTTTCCACATTCTGGCTATCGTGAATAGTGCTGCTATGAAAATAAAAGTGCAGATGGTGTTTCCGCTGTGTGTTTTTTGCTTCCCAGGGTATATTCCTAGGAGTGGTATGGCTGGGTTGAATTGGAGCCCAATTTCTAGTCTTTGGAGGAATGTCCATAATGTTTTCCAAAAAAGGCTGTACCATTCGATGTTCCCACAAACAATGGATGAGAGCCCCTTTCTCCCCCACATCCACACCAGCATTTGTTGTCCTTGCTCTTTTGGATATGAGCCAGTCTTTGGTGTGAGATGATATCTCATTGTTGTTTTAATTTGCATCTTTCTGATGATTAGTGATGATGAGCTTTTTTTTCATATTGCAAGCCGCAATGTGTAATAGAAGGGAGAGAGAGAAAGAGAGAGAGAGAGAAGAGATAAAGAACCTGCCATAGAGGCAGGCTAGGGGAGGGGGAGGAATTAGAGACATTGGTGGTGGGAAATGGGCACTGGTGGAGGGATGGGTGCTGGAACACTGTATGTGACCGAAACCCAGGCATGGTTTCAAATTCAATACATCAAGGTCCTTCGTGAGCTGTGTTGTGGATTCACCACCAGGATCTCACTATTCTACAGGGAAGTGATCATTTATATCAAAAGAGGGGTTTGGCAGGGAGATACCATTTCTCCGAAACTCTTCATCACACCCTTGAGAGTGTCATGCGGCAATTAGAATGGGAAGGAATGGGAGTGAAGATAGATGGTCGGCAACTACACCACCTCCGCTTCGCTGATGACATCATTCTAATAACACCAAACAATAGCCAAGCAGCACAAATGCCGGCTGACTTCTACCATAAATGGCGAAATATAGGTCTACAGCTGAATCTCAACAAAACAATGATCATAAAAAAAACGAACTAGTTCCAGATGCTCCATTCACTCTCAACAGAACAAACATCTTGAAATCAGCAGTCATGTGTACCGAGGTTGAGAATTCAACATAATGAATGACCTAGCACCTGAGCTGTGCAGGAGGAAGAGAGTGGCACGGAACACTTTCAAGAGCATCGAAGAAATAGCTAAAAGGGCAAAAGAACCTCCAGCTCCGGGCACATCTCTTCGACTCCACCATTCTCCCTGCATTAACATATGCCTCAGAGACCTGGGCCCTACGAAAGCAGGATGAGAATGCTATTTGGGCCTCCCAAAGAGGAATCCAAAGAGCTATGCTTGTAATATCACGCCTCACTCAAGTGAGAGAAGGAATCCAGAGTCGAACCTCCGTCAAGAGTCAGGGATGCTGTCTTGTTGCTAAGTTGTCGAAAATCAGATGGGCTGGACATGTAATGTGACTTGGGGATGACTGCTGGACTAGAGCCATTACTGACTGGATTCCACGGGATGTCAAAAGATAATGTGGATACTCATGTACAAGATGGTCAGGTTTCTTCGTCAAGACCCTGAACGAATGGTTTGAACGTCTTCACATTCCTGGAGCAAGCAGATGCCACTGTACTACACTGGCATGTGACAGGGACAAATGGAAATGTTACTGGTGCCCACTTAAGCAAATTGACGAATAACGGGATGTCAAATAATCAAGTGATCAATGCAATTAAATGCAGAGATAGACTGATTTTATCCCGGAAAGATGAACACAGCCAGAAATTCCATTAAGTTTCACAGCTGGAGGAAAACTCAGGATTATTTAGTAAAGTTCCTTCCACTTAAGCAACATCTATCAATAGGGGATTCAACCTTCCAAAATTTTTAGTAGGACCCCACCACAGGTTTTTTTTTTACCTGGAGGTAATTCTTTATTTAGGTGAGGCAAAGCTGCACTCTATTATTCCTGAACTGCCTGATACACTTGTCCCAGATTAACAACATACTTGGTTACTCCTAAACTTTGAGTCCACTGAAGTAAGTGTGGTTACAGCCTGCCATATAGCAATAAATAATGGTTATTTACTTGAGGCCTGCACTGCCTCCAATAGTTTTAGGATTTTTACCCCCATGCTTTATTGGACTATTTTAGCTGGGGGGGGGATTAAAAAAAAGTCCTTATTCTCATCAAATCACTGTATGTGCATATAGAACTAAAATGAACTGTTTAGATATTTACTTGTAAGTCCCTCAGCCTATTATCAGGCTCAAGAAAGAGCCTGTCTGCCTGCTCAGCTGATGTTCACCCTGATAAACCTCTTGCTCCCACTATCCATGTCAGACTAGTGACAATACTGTATGTGTAGCCTTGAACCCCTTTATGGTATAGGCCTATCATCAATAAAATCATTTTCATCTGGATTGCCCGTGGTGGTACCTTTTATTTTCTTTTGGTCCACCAAAAGGTGGTACCTTTTTATTTTATTTTGGTCCACCCAGCAGACCAGACTATCACAGCCCGGATCATCGACAGCCACCCTGCAGCATTTTTTTTTTTCAATCCGGCCCAGGTATGCTGAACCAGAGACTCTCAGACATGGGGCAGAGCTGCTACTTGCTCTCCCTGTGCCAGCTGCTCGTGAGGTGCCTGGGAGGCATGGCGGGTTCTAGCCCTGGCCTGCCACCCCAGCAGAGCCTCACAACAAGCCAGACCACCCTCCCCTACTCCATGGGGCCCGCCATTTTCCACATCCGGACTTCCCTCTCGTCACAACTCCACCCAGCAGACCAGACTATCACAGTCCGGCTCTTGTGGCCGCTTAGCGGCCGCAGTGGGTTCATCAATAAATGCTTTATTTAGAGGTGACTACAAGAGTATGCCACCTGCACGGCAAGCCTGGCAAGCTGCTAGTGTAGTATTTGATATGCCAAATACCAGTAACATTTATATTAGGTCATTCCCGTGGCCTAATATAATTTTTTGAGGCTCTTTGTGTTCCTGGAGCAAGCGGATGCCTTTGGGTTCTACTAGCATGAGACAGGACATATGGAGATATTACTGGTGCCCACTCTAGCAAATAGATGATTAACGGGAAGATAGTGATAGATAGTTAGTTTTTAGCAGGGGGCCAGTGAATAAGTTATCACATAAAAGCTGTTATGCTTTTTAATTGAATCTTTGTGAGATACATAGTTACAAAGCTATTCATGGTTAGTTTCAGTCATAGAATTTTTCAACATCCATCCCTCCACCAGTGTACATTTCCCATCATTAATGTCCCAGATTCCCCTAGCCACCCCCTTCCTGCAGTCTGTCTCATAAATGGCAGGCCTCTCTCTCTCTCTCTCTCTCTCTCTCTCTCTCTCTCTCCATCTCTCTCTCCCTCTCTTGCCCCTCTTTTGTGCATTATAGTTTGCAATACAGATACCAAGAGATTATCATATTTACCTACTTTCAGCACGCGAGTTCTTACCCAGAGCAATCATTTCCAGCTATCTTTGTCATAGTGGTCCCTTCCCTATCCCAACTGCCTTTTGCCCAGCACTTGAGGCAGGCTTCCAACCCTGGACCAATCTTCCCAGTCCTGTTTCTACTGTCCTTGGATAGTAGCCTACAGTCAGCAAACTCAGCTTCATCTGGATTACCCATGGGGATACCTTTCAATTCAAGCCTATTAGAATACATTTATTTAATCCCCTTTTATAACTAGAATCTGATTTCTACAAAAGGTAAGTTACAGAAACATTTACTTTAACTTTCTCTAGATGGTGTAATAAACCTTCCTTGTTCTTTTGCATAAATATAGCAAGATTAAAAAACTCTCCATTTAGGGTGCCCTGTTATTTACAGAGAGTTCTGGGTATTGGCTAAAGACAGAGCAGGGATCTTTTGTTAATAAAGACATGAATAACTATTACCCAGGCTCATCAGTATGAAGATGTGAGTACCCCAGGATGAGCTGGAGGAGACATTCGGCCTCTCACCTTCTGCAGTAATTCATTTGACCACATTGAAACCCCAATGCACATTACCAGGTATAATGTATGTTTCTATTGTTCTGACTACTTTTAAACAATACTTAAAACATACTTTCATTTTATATTTTTAAAGTGAAATGTAATTTCAAAGAATAAAAGTTCTATAGCAGGAATATAGCTACTAGTCCCTTTCCTAATTTTTAAATTAAAATTAGAATCAAAACTTCAGTTGTTCTAGTCACACATCAATACTTAGTGGCCATGCTTGGCTGGAGGTTATCACATTGGATAACAAAGTACATGGAATTACTGGGAGGTGGAAGGAAGAGCTGTTTTAGATAAAGAGGTCAAGAAAAATCTTATCTTATGTAAAGATAGCACTGGTTTAGAGACATGATTGGAATGAAAAAGGGTGTCTGCCAAAATATGAGGGAACAATACCCCAGAAATAGAAATAAAATCTGCACTGTTTCTGGAAATGTGATCATAAACATTTAAGCTCATATATAACAATTAAAATCATTACTGTAGAAATCTACTTATTAATCATTACTGTGGAAATCTATCTACTTAATAGTCATTACTGTGGAAATCTATCACCATACCACTATATTTGTTTGTTGTTATTTGTGACAGAAGCAATTCAGAGCTTCCCCTTTTAATTTTTAGTTAGAAAAATCATCACCAAGGTGAAATGCATTTCTGTTAAGAGAAATAAAATGTCTAGCAGGCTCTAATCTGACCTTAGACTGAGTCCTTTGGTCTCAGTCTAAGGTCTCCCTTTGCTTTGTGATACAAATCGCAGAAGATAAACTTAAAGAAAGACATTTCTGGGTAATACCTGGCAGTGTGGAGCAGCTTGTTCCCTGCCCTTGATAAGAGCTCCTGGTGGCCAACTGCATTTAGCTAATCTCAGTGTTATTTTCTCTGTACAGGTTTCTGGACAGCTGACACCTTTGACAGTGATATCAGAAGTAGTTTTCCAAACAGCACTGTCCAGAGTTCACAAGAGAATTGGAGTAAATGGATAAAAGTTCTCCTTATCTTTTGTTCACTGAGGCAAGTTAAACAGAGGTGTGTAAGCTGCTGGATAATCTCAGCTAGGGACAAAATGTCTGGAGGAACCAAATGACCAAGAGCTGAAAAGCCTCTTAAGTGGACCCTGAGTTCCATAAAAGCAGTCATAGAACAAATTGTTTCTATTTCCACATATTTCATATTCTTTGGCATAAAGCAAAATACACAAATATGCATTCATGTGTAATTGAAATGAGCTTTTAAAATCTAAAGGATTTAATATAGTAAGTAGTTTGTTAAATTGATTCCATGTATTGTTTCTCTAATAAAATTTTCTTTTGTAATACTAACTTAAAGTTCTAAAGCAATGAAAAGGTGCCCAACATCTCAAATCTTCAGAAAAATTCAAATCAGAACAATAATCACTAGTTTAGTGTGTTGAAATATGTTAAGACATTTGCCTTGCACACAACTGATTCTGACTTGATCCCACATACAGTACATTGTTCCTTAAGTACCTGTAGGTGTGACATCAAAAACATACCAAACAATTTGGGAGCTGAGAGATATTAGAGTAGGTAAGGCACTTGCTTGCACATGTCTGCCCAGAGTATAATTCCCTATCATATATGAACCTCTAAGCACCACTGGATGTGGCCAAAAAGAAAAAATAACAGAAAAAAACATGCAAATTATGTGGAGGCTGGAGAGATAATATAATCGGTAAAGTGCTTTCCTTGCATGCATTCAACCAGAGATGATCCCAGGCACCACATATGGTCACCAGAGCTCTGCCAGGAGTGATCCCTGGGTACAGAGCCAAGAGTAAGCACTTCTGGGTGTTCCACTTCCTCAAAAGCAAAATAAAACAAACAAATTAGAACTATGATATGACTCAGAAATCCTACCACAGGTATGTAGCCAAAGGTCCCAAAGAGGTATGTAAACTCCCATGTTCTTTGCAGTTTTGCAAGTGAAAAGAAATCCTACCATTTAGGATATCATAGAAGAAACTTGATGTTGTAAAATAAGGCAGAAAAAGAGAAACACTGTATCATCTCACTTTTAACTGAAAAGAAATGTATTTATATATATATATATATTTATTTATTAATTGATTTATTTATTTTTGCTTTTTTGGGTCACACCCGGCAATGATCAGGGGTTACTCCTGGTTCTTTGCTCAGGAATTACTCTTGGCTGTGTTCGGGGTTGGGGGAGACCATATGGGATGCTGGGGATCAAACCTGGGTTGGTCATGTGCAAGGCAAACACCCTACCCGCTGTGCTATCGCTCCAGCCCCCTGAAAAGAAATTTAAATATTGTAGTCTCTCACACCAGCCTGTGTCCACCTCAGGTATTCTCCCTGGGGGTGTGTGGCTGGCCGGGCGGGCACGTGGGGTCATGGTAGAGCCTCAGGCCTTGGCAGAAGGTGGAACTACAACCCCCAGAAGTCCGAGCAGAAGCGGAAGTAAACAGACATTTTGAACTCTCACACCAGCCTGTGTCCGCCTCAGGTACTCTCCCTGGGGTGTGCGGCTGGCATGGCGGGTGGCCGCTCACCACGGCCACTTATTAATACAAATACTAGGGAATCCAACACCAAGGGAAGGTAATACCCTCAAGAAAAAAGAAACAGTACACTAGAGGAATCTATCCCTGAGCACCGCAACACCATGGGAAGACAACGCAGATCCCCAGTTCAAAGAACAGATGAAGGAATCAACACTGAAGACTCAAAAACAAATGCAGATGTGCATGATCTCTCTGACAATGAATTTAGAGAAGAAATTGGTAGGATGCTTAAGGAGCTCAACGAAAAAATGGAGCAGATGTCCAATAAAATACAGGAGAACATAAACGAAGCAGTTGAAAGGGCAGTCAATAAATTGCAGGAGGAAATGAGAGCAGAAATGAGAACCATGCAAATAGAAATAGCATCGCTTAAAAACTCAGTAGATGAAATGAAAAACACAATAGGGGCTCTCAACAGTAGGATGACAGCAGCGGAAGAGAGAATTAGTGAGACTGAAGATGAGCTGCAGAAAGCAATCAGAGATCTACATAAAATGGAAAAAGACCGGAAAATGGATTAGCAACGGAACAGAGAACAATGGGATGAAGCCAGGCGGAACAACATAAGAATTATCGGAGTCCCAGAGGGACAGGAAAGTGACCCCAAGGAAATTAAAACAGTTAAAAACATCCTGGCTGAAAAGTTCCCAGAGTTAAAGGATGAAGGCATCTAGATCCAAGAAGCCCGACACTTACCAGCAAGAAAAGACCCCAATAGAAAGACCCCCAAGACTCATCCTAGTCAAAGTAATGGATGCCATAGACAGAGACATAATTCTTCAGGCAGCAAGATCAAAGAAGGAAATTGTATACAAAGGAGCAACCATTCGACTTTCAGCAGACTTCTCAGAAGACACCCTCCAAGCCCGAAGGCAGTGGTGGGATATAGTAAAAAAACTTAATGAAATGAATGCCTCAGCAAGAATTCTTTATCCGGCTAAACTCTCACTCAGATTTGAAGGACAGATATACAACTTCTTGGATAAACAACAGCTTAGGAACTTTGTAAAATCAAAACCAACCTTAAAAGAAGGACTGAAAGATCTACTATAAGACGAGACATAACCCAAAAAGAACAACCAACCTATTCAGAAAGATGGCACAAAATTCCATGACAATAATCTCTCTCAATGTCAATGGTCTAAATGCACCAGTTAAGAGACACAGAGTGGCAAAATGGATCAAAAAATTGAATCCGACATTCTGCTGCCTTCAAGAAACACACCTGAAAAATTGGAGCAAAGACAGGCTCAAAATAAAAGTCTGGAAAACAATCCTTCACTCAAACAACCCATACAAAAGGGCTGGGGTAGCCATACTGGTATCTGACAACATAGACTTCAGGCTAAAGAAAGTCAAAAGGGACAATGAAGGTCACTTCTTAATAGTCAAGGGATGCATATATCAGGAAGAAATCACGCTATTAAACATATATGCACCCAACGAGGGGCCAGCAAAATACCTAAAACAACTACTAATAGACTTCGAAGAAGACATTGACAGCAACACAATTGTAGTTGGAGACTTCAACACTGCTCTATCAACCCTGGATAGATCAACAAGATTGAAACTTACCAAGGAAATACTGGCCCTAAAAAGAAGAGATGGAAGAAAGAGGGCTGGTAGACATATACAGGGCATTTCATCCCCAAAAAGCTGAATACACTTTCTTCTCCAGTGCACATGGAACATACTCCAAAATAGATCATATGCTGAGCCATAAATCATACCTCCATAAAATCAGGAAGATAGAAATTGTGCCAACTATTTTTTCAGACCATAATGCACTGAAAATAGAAGTTAATTGTACATAAAAATGGAGACCAATACCAAGTACCTGGAAACTAAACAGCTCACTGCTGAACAACCAGCAAGTCATAAAAGGAATCAAAGAGGAAATCCAAAGATTCCTGGAAACAAATGAGACTGAAGACACGAATTACCAGAACTTGTGGGATACAGCGAAAGCAGTGTTAAGAGGCAAGTTCATAGCTCTTCAAGCATTCATCAGAAAAGAAGAAAAGGCCATCACAAACAATCTGACCTCACAACTTAAGATCTTAGAGAGTGATCAACAAAAGGAGCCCACCCAAGCAGAAAGAAAGAAATAATAAAACTTAGAGCAGAAATCAATGAGATGGAATGTCAAAAAACAATCCAGAGGATCAACGAAACCAAAAAGCTGGTTCTTTGAAAAAAATAAACAAGATTGATAAACCACTTGCAAGACTTGTAAGAAAAGGAAAAGAGAGAACCCAAATAAATAGAATCAGAAATGAATGGGGACATCACAACAGAAACCAAAGAAATTCAAAAGATCATCAGAGATTACTATGAGAGCCTTTATGCCATGAAACAAGAGAACCTAGAAGAAATGGACAAATTCCTGAATTCCTATAGCCTCCCATGTCTGCAACAAGAAAATTTGGAATACCTCAACAAACCTATCTCCATCGAGGAGATGGAATCGGTAATCAAAAGTCTCCCCAAATACAAAAGCCCAGGTCCAGATGGGTTCACCAGTGAATTCTACAAAACCTTTAAAGAGGACCTACTCCCAATTCTTTTTTAAGCTCTTCCGACAAATTGAAGAAACAGAAACACTCCCAAATAACTTTTACGAGGCACATACCACCCTGATACCCAAAGCAGACAGAGATGCCACAAAAAAGGAAAACTACAGACCTATCTCCCTGATGAATACAGATGCTAAGATCTTCAACAAAATGCTAGCAAATAGAATCCAAAGAGTCATCAAAAGATTATACACCATGACCAAGTGGGATTCATCCCGGGAATGCAAGGATGGTTCAACATCCGCAAGTCAATCAACATAATACATCATATCAACAAAAAGAAAAATAAAAAACCATATGATCATATCAATAGATGCAGAGAAGGCATTTGACAAGATTCAACACACTTCATGATAAAAGCTCTCTGTAAAATAGGAATTGAAGGAACCTTCCTCAAGATAATCCAGGCCATCTACTACAAGCCCACAGCGAGCATCATTCTCAATGGGGAAAAACTGAAAGCCTTCCCCTTAAGATCAGGGACAAGACAAGGCTGCCCGCTCTCACCACTTCTATTCAATATAGTATTGCAAGTACTTGCCATAGCAATTAGGGAAGAAAAAGACATTAAGGGCATCCAGATAGGAAGGGAAGAAGCCAAGTTGTCACTATTTGCATATGACATGATATTATACCTGGAAAACCCAAAACTCTCTACCAAGAGGCTCCTAGAAATAATACATTTCTATAGTACAAAAATCAATACCCAAAAGTCAATGGCCTTCCTATATGCAAGCAGCAAAAGAGAAGAAAGGGACATTAAAGAAACTATCCCATTCACAATTGCGCCACAGAAAACCAAATACCTAGGAATCAGTTTGACAAAGAATGTATAGGATCTCTACAAATAAAACTACAGAACGTTACTTCAGGAAATAAAAGAAGACCTGAAGAAATGGAGACACATTCCCTGCTCCTGGATTGGAAGAATTAACATTATCAAAATGGTAATCCTCCCTAGAGCTTTATACAGATTCAATGCGGTCCCTATCAAGATACCCATGATGTTCTTCAAAGAAATTGAACAAACACTCCTGAAATTTGTATGGAATAATAAACCCCCCCACGAATAGCTAAAGCAAACCTTGGGAAAAAGAAGATGGGTGGTATCACTTTCCCCAACCTCAAGCTCTACTACAGAGCAGTTGTAATTAAGACAGTGTGGTATTGGTATAGAGACAGACCCGTAGACCTATGGAATAGAACTGAATATCCTGAAACACACTCTCAAATATACAACCACTTAATCTTCGATAAAGGAGCAAAAATATTAAGTAGAGCAAAGAAAGCCTCTTCAACAAATGGTGCTGGGAAAACTGGGCAGCTACATGTAAAAAATGAACTTAGACCTCCTTTTAACGCCATGAACAAAAGTCAGAACAAAATGGATTCTAGATCTCAACATCAGACATGAATCTATAAGGTACATCGAAGAAAACATAGGAGAAACGGCTCTACGACATCGAAACGAAAAGTTTCTTTAAAGAGCGACACACCACTGACCAAGAAAATGGAAGCAAAGATAAACAAATGGGATTACATAAAATTGAAAAGCTTCTGCACCTCAAAAGAAATGGTGACCAAGATACAAAGACAATCCACAGAGTGGGAAAGGATATTCACCCAATACCCATCTGACACGGGGTTAATATCCAGGATATATCAGGCACTGGTAGCACTCCACAAGAAGAAAACAGCCAACCCCATCAAAAAATGGGGAGAAGAAATGAACAGAAGCTTCCAAAAAGAAGAAATTTGAATGGCCAAAAGGCATATGAAAAAGTGCTCTTCATCTTTAATCATCAGGGAGATGCAAATCAAAACAACAATGAGGTACCATCTCACACCACAGAGACTGGCACTCATCCAAAACAGCAAGAACAACCGGTGCTGGCGTGGATGTGGGGAAAATGGGACTCTCATCCACTGTTGGTGGGAGTGCCAACTGGTCTAGCCCTTTTGGAAAACAATTTGGGCATTCCTCCGAAAACTAGACATCGAGCTCCCATTTGATCCAGCAATAGCACTCCTGGGAATATACCCGAGAGACAGAAAAACACATAGCAAAAACAGTATCTGTACTTCTTTATTCATTTCTGCGCTATTCACTATAGCTAGAATCTGGAAACAACCCAAATGCCCGAGAACAGAGGACTGGCTAAAGAAACTGTGGTTAATCTACACTATGGAATACTATGCAGCTGTCAGAAAAGATGAAATTATGAAATTTACCTGCAAATGGATGGACGTGGAGACTATCATGCTGAGTGAAATTTGTCAGAAGGAAAAGGACAGATATAGAATGATTGCATTCATTAATAGGATATAAATAGATACCAGTGTTTTACTAAGTGTGGGAAATGGTAATGGCAGACTAAAACTCACCATTGAATATACACAAAGAGACTTAAGTGATAAATTCTAAATATCTGCAGGGCTAGCCACAATGTGTAAAACAAGAGGGAGAGAGATGCAGAGACAGAGAGACAGAGAGAGAAAGAGAGGCAACAGGGCTACCTGCTATTGAGGCAGCCTGGGGGGGGGGGGTGGGGAGGGGGGGCGTACAATGGTGGTGGAAATGGGGCACTGGTGGAGGGATGGGTGCTGGAATACTGTTTTACCAAGAACCAATTGTGAACACCTTTGTAATTGTATGTCTCATGGTGGTATAATAAAAAATTAAAAAAAAAAAGAGCAGATAGCAGAAACAAGGGCCAGGAGTACTGGTCAATAGTAGGAAGCTTGCTACCAAGAGTGAGGGCGAGTGTAGTTAGGACAGAGAAGGGACTACTATAACAATGATAGTTGGAATAGTTGGAAATGATCACTCTGGACACAAACTGGTACTGAAAAGTGGTGAAGTGATTTTATGTCAATCGGTGGGAAATGTGCACTGGTGAAGGGACATTGTATGATTTCTGGAACATTGTATGACTGAGACTCAATCATGAACGATTTTGTAACTGTAATATATCACCTTGATTCAATTAAAAAATGAATGGTTACTTATTGGTAGTAAAAAGGAAAAAAAAAATAAAAGTAGCATGGTATGGAGAAAAACAGAAAAAAAAAGAAATTTAAATATTGTAACCAGGAACTGAGGAGTAGAAAAATTGGAGTGTCAGACAAAATGTACTCACTTTGGTTGCAAAACAGAAAAGGTGCAAAGCAAATGTTTTCTCATGACCCTGTAGACTACAGATTTTCTTATTACCTCACTTTTTATAAAAAGTACCTTAAGTGGGGGGGGGCAGAGCAATAGCACAGAAGATAGCGTGTTTGCCTCACACGCTGTCAACCCAGACACAATCCCTGGTTTCCTATATAGTCCCCTGAGCACTGCCAGGAGTAATTCCTGAGTGCAGAGCCAGGAGTAACCCCTGAGCATTGCTGGGCGTGGCCCAAAAAGCAAAAAAATTAAAAAAAGTTAAAAG
>JAJIBD010032571.1:0-10000 GCA_021461705.1 Cryptotis parvus | reverse complement strand
CCTCCCCTCTCCTCCTCTCCTCTCCTCTCCTCTCCTCTCCTCTCTCCTCTCCTCTCCTCTCTCTCTCTCCTCTCCTCTCCTCTCCTCTTCTCCCTCTCTCTCTCTTTCTCTCTTCCTTCTCTTACACATTGTGAATTATAATACATACATTTAGAGGTCATTGTGTGCATCTTTTTGCCTGTATTCAATGTTTAGTTCTAGGCTGGTATTATTACTTTTGACAATTATTAGCATACCGTTCCCTTTTCCTTCTTACCTAACCTCTGACTCCCACATGTTTGTGGTAGATTCCACATTTGACAAGACCTACTGATCCATGTTTTACCTGACCGTGGATATATATGTGTATATATATCTTGCAAATAAATGCAGTCATTCTATCACTGTCTTTTTTTTCTTTCTGGCTAATTTCAGTCAACATGGTCAGAGGGTCTTTTTTTTGTCTTGAAAATAAAATGACAATATCACATCATGAAGACAAAGATACTTGTGCATTAGAAAGGAACAATAAGAATAATGTGGTAGTGGGAAAGAAGGGAAGCAATGATTTCATTACTTGAATATATAGTAGTAAAAAATTCCCAGCTTTGTTGGGAGCTCTACATTTCTAAGCCAAAATATTTATTAATAGGTTAATAAAATCTTCTTTAAAGACTGAGTATGAAAGGTTATGTATATCCCTTGAAATGGAGCACATTGGTGCTGGGAAATGTGTGCTGGTGGAGGGATGGGTGGTGGAACACCGTATGACTGAAACCCAATCATGAACAGAATTGTAATGGCCCATTGCACAGTGATTCAATAAAATAAAATAAAATTTAAAAAATGATAATAAAATGACTGAAGGTGAAAGTTTATCATTATATCCCTTGAAATTGAAGCACATTGATGTTGGGAAATATGCACTAGTTGAGAAATCAGTGGTGGAACACCATATCATTGAAACCCAATCATGAGCAGATTTGTAATGGCCCATTGCACAGTGATTCAACAAAATAAAATAAAAATTTTAAAAAGCATAAAATAAGGATGAAGGTGTTTCATGAATATAGCAATAAATATGGCAATATACTATCATATAAAACTCTAGGGTTGGGAACTCATCTTTAAAGGTTAAAGGTTAGTCCTCAGCTTTGAAGAAAAGACATGAAATTCTGTCTGTAGAAGGTACAGAAGGAGAGAGAAATTTCAAATCTGCATTTCTATTAATAGTTTTAAACACCCTTAAAATAAAACTAAACATGTCTTAACTATCAAGTGATATTTTATTTGTAAAGCTTTGGGAATCTGTGAAATTGATGTACTGCCACGCTTCTTTCTCTTCAACACCATCTTCAGGTCACACCTCGAGCTTGCATGACTTGGCCAAGTTTATAGACATAACCAAATTGCAGGTCTTCATCTGTGGCATTGAGCACAAAAGCCTTTACCCATGAATTTCCATCTAGCTGGACCTCTGAAATTTCAATGAAATCCCAGAAAATATTTGACAGTGTTCCAAACCCCACAGATGTACCAGAGTGATCATTTAATACTATTCGTAATCTTTGAAGGATAAGGTTGCTCCACAAAATAGAAACTAACCATGATTTTAGTAGTGGGATCACAAGTGTACATGGGAGTCTCTCCTATGTGAAAAATTTGTGTTTTATTATCACTGCCTCTCAATTTCTTCTTATTTTTTAGTCCCACCCAGCCTATCCACAGACTTCTAAAGTCAGTCTCACACTGGTACAGTTTTCAAACCCCAATCTTTTCTGATTGGGTATTTAAATGTAACTGGAGCCATCACCAGAGTCTTCACAAATGGCATTTCCATTAACATTTCTATTTTGGTCTATTGGGCACCTAAAGATTTCCCACCAAGATTTGCATTGACTATTTTAAGAAAATGCTTTTAAAAAGCCAACGCCATGGCTAAGTTTAAACCCAACTTTCTCAAGGGATGGTTAAAAGAAATATACAAAGTTTTTTTTTAAAGAACCGTTGTAAGTTCAAAATAACATTCCAAAAGGAGTCACTAGAAAAACATTCTGGGTAAGAAGGGGGATTATTTTTATATTTGTGGTCAACCTGACTTCATCTTAAGTGTGTTCTATGTTTGGTCTTTGACACCAAAAATTAAATCACCATAAAATTTAGATAGTAATTGAGAGACAAATGGTTGTACTTTTTATTTCTAGAATATTTGCAACAGAGGGAGAAGTTAAGCCTGTCTCTACCCATTATTCAAGAGAATAAATAGAAATGAAAGATTTTGACAAATGGCAGATCAAAGGCACAGCTTTGGAGATTCTCTGAGATTTTAAAGGACCATCATCAGAGCTATTCCTAAAATTATGGCGACTGGACCTTTCCACCAGACTAACTTCTCAAATGCCATAACCTGATGGAATGTGTGATAAGCATAGAAGGCTGCCAACCAGGAGGATAAACCACAGATGATGGCTCTAGCAAACACTTAGAGTTGAAGCCATTGTGTCTACTTCACACATGTATGAATCTCTGCTGGGTCAACAAGAGGAATAGTACATTAATTAGGACTAGATTTGCTACTAAAACACAAAATTCCATGAAACGTTGTCATTATAGAAGAATCTGGTTACTTTTAAAACAGGTATGGTGCTGCCACTATACCATCAAGACTCTGCTCTTGATTCCTTCCTGTGCTCTGTAGAGGATGTAATTTCCATTCTCTAAGATCTCATGATTATAGATAAATAGCTTCCAGTCTGGTATTATTTGTCATGACTGAATTTTAAATAGGAGACAAAGAAAGGTCAGTGAGAGATATTGCACACTTCTGCTTCTTAGGAGATTTTTCCAAAAGCCCTGCACAACAATTCTTTATAGTTCATGGACCAAAGTATGTTTTATTTTATCAGGATTAAGTTAATAAGGTTGGAGTTCCCTGTTAAGAAGGATATTCAGGAATGAAGCGATAGAACAGTGGTAGATGCTTACCTTGCACATGTTGACAAAGGTTCAATCTCTGGCACCACATATAGTCCCCAGAGCTACCACCAAAGTGAGCCAGAAGCAAGCCTGGAGTATCACCAAGTGTGGCCCAAAAGTAAAACAAACACTAACAGAAAAGAAGGGCATTCATAGGGCCTAAGTGATAGTATAATGGGTAGGGCGCTTACCTTGGATGTAGCTGACCCAGGTATTATCCAAACTCCCCTTCCTTCAAAATAATTTTTATATAGAGACCTCAGCAAACTCTTTAATATCTCCTTAAAGCAGATATCAATCTTTCTATAATCTGCAGATTGTTAATATTTGCTCACCCTTGGATATAAAAAAATAACCTGAAATTTTGACAAATGCTATTTTTCATGAACTCTATCCAGAAATTAATATGAAAATAAAGGTCATCTTGTTGTCTATGACTGATGCTGTATTTGTACTAAAATCATTTTTGAGGAAAACTAAGAAAATTGTTTGCTTCTAAAGATTATTTCTCAAGAGCCTATGGTGTTCATACCCAGAATTAAGGTTACTGTTATGTTATTCAGAACAGTTTACAGGGTGCCATTCTGATCAGAAGGGTGGAATTAATGAGGAAGTGCCAATAGTATAGTATAATTTGTACTGAAGATGCACTTCCATAGCAAATATTAGTCCACGACAGGTTCAAAATCTGTCAATTTCAAGTTTAAATGCAGATGATGAAACAACTTTGTACTTAAGAGAATGTTGTTGTTTCAATGTTCTATACTACAAGTGTTTGCAGAGTTGATGCCAGAATCAGCTGGTTTGTACTGAATTATAATTATATTTTGATTATATTTCATTATATATACTTTCTCGATGCCTGAGTAATTGACAAAAATATTTTTTGTGTCTTTGGGCTTTAAGAATGTCTTTCAATTTCAATACAGGATGCTTGAAGGGTTTTATACCAAACTGCAAAATAGTTATAGCTAGCTAGCTAGCTAGCTAGATATATAGATAGATAGGTATGTATGTAGGTAGGTAGGAAGGGTAGGTGGGTAGCTAGCTAGCTAGATTAGATAGATAGATAGATAGATAGATAGATAGATAGATAGATAGATAGATAGATAGATAGATAGATAGATAGATAGATAGATAGATGGATAGATAGATAGATAGATAGATAGATAGATGAAGATGGATAGATAGATAGATGAGGTAGGTGGTGGTGGTGGTGGCAGGTGGCGGCAGGTAGATAGATAGGTGGGTGGGTAGGTAGGTAGGTGGGTAGGTAGGTAGATAGATAGGGAGGTAGGTAGGTGATAGGTAGGTAGGTAGGGAGGTAGATGATAGGTAGGTGGTAGGTAGGCGACAGGTGGCGGTGGGGAGATGAATGGGTAGGTAGGTGGGTAGGAGAAGGTGGGTGGTAGGTGGTAGTAGTAGGTGGTAGGGAGTAGGTAGGTAGGAGGTGGGTGAGATGGGTTGGTAGGTGGGTAGATAGATAGGTAGGTAGGTAGCTAGCTAGCAGATAGATAGAAGAAGAAGGTAGGTAGGTGGGTAGGTGATAGATAGATAGATAGATGGGTAGGTAGGTAGGTAGGTAGGTGGCTAGCAGTAGGTAGGTAGGTAGATAGATAGATAGTAGATAGATAGATAGATAGATAGATAGATAGATAGATAGATAGATAGATAGATAGATAGATAGATAGATAGATAGATAGATAGATAGATAGATAGATAGATAGATAGATAGATAGATAGATAGATAGATAGATAGATAGATAGATAGATAGATAGATAGATAGGTAGATAGATAGGTAGACAGATATAGATAGATGAATAGGTATACTTGTATCTATACAGGCATATTTGAAAACAACTTTATATATAATTTATACACCATGGAAGGAATTACATGCCAATCACAAAATTGATGACTGAATCTATTCTAATAAACTCCAACATTATAATTCTGGCATGGGTTTTTAAGATCTCATGGTTCTGCTCACACTACTAATAGCAAATCCTGAGAACCAAGCTAAAAGTAGTTCCTGAGTATTACCAGCGATAGCTAGAAAACTCATTTTATATTTTTCTAGCTTTATTAAGTTTGACAAAACTGTAAGTTAACACTAAGTATATAACATGTTGGTTTAATATTTATATATATGTGAGTTTCCCCCATAGGGTTAACATCTATATCTACTACTTCATATATTTGATTTTCTGATAAAACCTTTAATCTTTACTCTCTTAAAATTTCAATAGACTGCTATTAATGGCAAGCTGATTTTACATTTATCTGCGAACCTTCTGAGGTTTGTAATAATTGAGACTTTTCACAATTGCATCACCTAGTACTAAAACCAGCACATTTCAGTGATTTCTCACTGAATAGATAAATTGATAAATGTTCAGTTGGACCAATGGATCCTCTCTTTTAATTGACAATTTTTTATTATCAACATATATATTTCTCTTATTTATGTGATTAATAATTACCTTAACTCAGGACTAGTGTTATGGCAATGACTGAATAAATAACAACTAATTATGCTATTAACAACTAATTATATATTTTTATAAATAATTATACTAATAACAACTAATTATCTAAGTATATGTTTTGATTTATAAATAACTACTGCTTATTTAGGCTTTGAAATAAATAATTGTGATGAATTAAACATTCATTTATTTCTATTTTTTCTAAACAAACTCAAAATCTAAAAAAGCATTCTGTAAATGTGCCTTACTAGGTTCCTGAGTAACAAATACTCTCTAGTAAGTGCTTTGGCACCCCTTCTTCCTTTTTATAGAACAATAACAACTCCTAATATTAACCTTATCTGAATCTAGTGCCACTTTTTGAAAACCTTTTTTTAAAGTAAAACAGATTTTATTTAGAGGTCTTTGAGTAAAGGAGGAAGTAGGGAGAAAGGGTAAGAGAGTACACACAGCAAGAGATGAGGTTTGGGCGTCTCAAGTCACCCAAAAGGGGTTGCTTGTGCACATGAAAAGTTTTTTTTTCTTTACTTCATCTACTTTACTTTACAGAAAACGGGTGGTTTTCTACCAGTTTTTAATCTCTATCCTAAGCAGTAACCAGATTATCAAAATTGTTCACTTGGTTCCTTGAACTTTACTAAGTATTAACTTTTCATTGCTAATCTGCATTTTTTGAATTTTCATATCTTCACTCTGAGTTCAAGAGCAGAATAACTTCTTCATGTTGACAACACATTAGAGTGAAAAATGGGAAAGGAAAAAGTGAGTCTGTCTGCTTCATGCAGCATTTTTGAATGAGGCTCCGCATTTCTGGAAATGGTGAGTTCCTCAAGCAAAAATAAATTTGAAAAAAAAAAGTCTCTCTTCCCTCTGAAGTCACCTCAGAATAAATTCAAAATTTTCATGAAACAGAGAAACCAAATGGGTCTTAGTGTATTTGACACATTAATTCAAACAATGGAACTTTGAGGTCTGAAAAATGTTAATAACTGTTTCATTGTAAGACAAGGAACACAGAGGTCAAAGGTAGGAAAGAATTTTTTTTGTTTGCTTGTTTTGCAGCAACACCTAGCAATACTCAAGGATTGATTACTTCTGTTTGTCCCTCAGTAATTACTCCTGGTGATATTAGGAGACCATATGGAATACTAGAGATAGAATCCTGGTGAGCCAAGCACAAAAGCAAGAACACTACCTGCTGTACTATCTCTCCAACCCCAGAAAGAAGTCTTTCATTTTTGTTTAGAGCCCCACAACCACAATAAAATATCATTTTAGTACCATAAGCCAACGGAAAGAAAAATTGAGATTATGAGAGTTTTCCCTTAGTTGGTTTTTAAGTTAAGCACAAAGAACACCATGTCTTAATAACAATTAGACAGACACAGAAAGACAGACAGACAGACAGCCAAATAGATAGACAAATAGATAGACAAATAGATAGATGATAGATAGATAGATAAATAGACAGATAGATAGATAGATGATAGATATATGATAGATAGATAGATAGATAGATAGATAGATAGATAGATAGATAGATAGATAGATAGATAGATAGATAGATAGATAGATAGATAGATAGATAGATAGATAGTAGATACCAAATGAGAATTAGCTGGGGGGAAGAGAAAAGAAAGTAAGTGGGAGAATGTAAAAAGAACAGTAGTTGAAAGAAAGAGAACAATATTTGGAAAATAAAACCAACTCCGCTGTAACTTGGCGTGACTAAAAAATTAGAAAAGTTGGGCTTTCTAATCACATGTCATGGGCTGAATGTACTATCAAAATGGATGTATTGAAACCCAACTTCAATGTGTTAGTATTTGAGAAGTATTTTTTTTCAGAAAGGTGGAGCCCTCACAAAAATGGTATTAGTGTTCTATACGTGAGTCCATTGGTCAACTTCCCAGCTTCCAGTACTATAAGAAATAAGTTTATGTTGCTTCTAAGTCACCCAGTTCATGATATTCTGGTTTAGCATCACAAATAATAAATACACTATGGAACTTCTATTCAACTTCTATTCAGAATTCAGCTGCTGAAAATATTATGTTCTTGTGCTCTGTGCTACTTGCTCACAGCACAGTCTCCTGAGAATGCATTTATGAATACTCGCTTCAGCCAGGCATACTCATTCAGCCATGACCCCTGCTTAAACTGCCTGACATTAACTTTGTGTTTCCTCTCCGTGCTCTATAACATTCCTAGAGATGCCATCTCTAAGGCTCTAGTCAAGGATTTCTCCTACTGTTCACCAAACTGTTTTACTTCTGACCACCTCAGTGTCCATGTCAGGTACTAAATGGATAAAGTTCTGAGAGAATGTGACAAGATATATAAGCATAAACTTTGATCTCAGCATCTAGAAGATCAATAAAAATGTATTTTACCTACTGTAAAATAATATAGAAGAAATCAAATGAAAATGAGCTGTTATTGGTGGGATGTATGGGATAGAAATGGAAGCTAATGCTGTGTATATATATGTATATATACATATATATACAACTGTGAACATTTTACAGACAATATACTCTAAATAAATATCCTGGGGCCAGAGCGATAGCACAGCGGGTAAGGTGTTTGCCTTGGTGTTTGCCGACCTGAGTTTGATTCCCGACATCCCATGTGGTCCCCAAGTAACCCCTGAGCATTGCCGGGTGTGACCCCCCCCCAAAAAAGAAAAATATCCTTTCCCACAAGTTTTAATCTAATCCTAACTTTGCTCTTTAGTCTAGAGGACAGCATTTTGAAAAATCTGTATTTAAGGTATATTGTGTCAGGAAGGGGAATAAATGCAAGTACATAACACTCAGAGTTCTGGCTATTGGGTGTCATTGCTATCAACTCAAAATTTATTCTCAGTCAAAAAAAAAGATCACGTATTCTACATAGGGCATATGGATTTAGTAGGGGTGAGGGGCAATAAAGGGTATGTTGAGCCATGCCTGGAAGAGCTCAAGGATAAAATCTAGCTTCTTGCTCAGGGGTTACTCCTGAGATGCTCGAGTACCATATGTGGTACCAGAGATGGAACCAGGCTGGCTGCATACAAGGTAAATGCTTTATACTTTTTGTGTAGATTTTTATCCCCTTTAAAGATGTGGGCAGCAAAAAGGCCCAGCTAAAGACAAAACAAAGCTCCTGGGATGAGGGTCAGGAGTTAAGGAGTGAATTACTCATTCTCCTCAGATGTTAAATTTAAAGAGGTGCCAATAATCTCAGTAACTGAAACACATAAAGTTTAGTGCTGTTTTTAATATCGGAGAATATCATAAATCAAATTGCTAAAGATCTCAACAGGGGTTGGGATTAGTGTTAAAAGATGAGTCATGCAAGGTTGGATTTTGACTTTATTTAAAATTTTGAAATTAAGATTATCATCACAATTTTTATTTAAAATTGACTTTTCCCATTCTGTGGACTGCTTTTGTATCTTAGTCACTGTTTCTTTTGAGGTGCAGAAGCTTTTTAGTTTCATGTAGTCCCATATGTTTATCTTTTCTTCTAGTTGCTTTGTTAGTGATGTTTCACCTTTGAAGATGCCTTTAGCTTCAATGTCGTGGAGGGTTTTTCCTATATTTTCTTCAATGTACTTTATGGATTCAAGTCTGATATTGAGATCTTTAATCCATTTTGATCTGATTTTTTGTGCATGGTGTTAGACACAGGTCCAAATTCATTTTTTAACATGTTGCTGCCCAGTTTTCCCAACACCACTTGTTGAAGAGGCTTTCCTTACTCCATTTTAGACTCATTGCACCTTTATCAAAGATTAAATGATCATGTGTTTGAGGTTGGGTGTCAGGATACTCAATTCTATTCCATAGGTCCACAGGTCTGTTTTTATTCCAATACCATGCTGTTTTAATTACTACTGCCTTGTAGTACAGTTTGAAGTTGGGAAAGGTGATGCCTCCCATCTTCTTTTTCCCGAGGATTGCTTTAGCTATCCTTGGGGGTTTATTGTTCCATACAAATTTCAGGAGCGTTTGGTCAATTTTTTGAAGAATGTCATCGGTATCCTCATAGGGACTGCATTAAATCTGTACAGAGCTCTAGGGAGTATTACCATTTTGACAATGTTGATTCTCCCCATCCATGAACAGGGAATGTGTTTCCACACCCAATACCCATCTGATAAGGGGTTAATATCCAGGATATATCAGGCACTGGTAGAACTTTACAAGAAGAAAACAAACAACCCCATCAAAAAATGGGGAGAAGAAATGAACAGAAACTTCAGCAAGGAAGAAATTTGAATGGCCAAAAAACATATGAAAAAATGCTCATCATCACTAATCATCAGAGAGATGCAAATCAAAACAACAATGAGATACCACTTTACACCACAGAGACTGGCACATATTCAAAAGAGCAAGAACAACAAGTGCTGGCGTGGATGTGGGGAAAAGGGGACACTCATCCATTGTTGGTGGGAATGCCGGCTGGTACAGCCTTTCTGGAAAACAATATGGACTTTCCTCCAAAGACTAGAAATTGAACTCCCATTTGACCCAGCCATACCACTCCTGGGAATCTACTCTGGGAA
>JAJIBD010032570.1:72500-103266 GCA_021461705.1 Cryptotis parvus | reverse complement strand
AGTTACACATAGACCCTATTCTCTGGAGAGTTACTCATAGACCCCTGTTCTCTGGAGAGATACTCATAGACCCTGTTCTCTGGAGAGATACTCATAGACCCTGTTCTCTGGAGAGTTATACACGGTCCCTGTTCTCTGGAGAGTTACTCATAGACCCTGTTCTCTGGAGAGTTACTCATAGACCCTGTTCTCTGGAGAGATACTCATAGACCCTGTTCTCTGGAGAGTTACTCATAGACCCTGTTCTCTGGAGAGATACTCATAGACCCTGTTCTCTGGAGAGTTACACACGGTCCCTGTTCTCTGGAGAGTTACACACAGTCCCTGTTCCTCTGGTTACTCATAGACCCTGTTCTCTGGAGAGTTACTCATAGACCCTGTTCTCTGAGAGTTACTCATAGTGTCTGTTCTCTGGAGAGATACTCATAGTCCCTGTTCTCTGGAGAGTTACACAGTCCCTGTTCTCTGGAGAGTTGCTCATAGTCTCTGTTCTCTGGAGAGTTACTCATAGACTCTGTTCTCTGGAGAGTTACTCATAGACTCTGTTCTCTGGAGAGTTAATCATAGACCCTGTTCTCTGGAGAGTTACTCATAGTGTCTGTTCTCTGGAGAGATACTCATAGACCCTGTTCTCTGGAGAGATACTCATAGACCCTGTTCTCTGGAGAGATACTCATAGACCCTGTTCTCTGGAGAGTTATACACGGTCCCTGTTCTCTGGAGAGTTACTCATAGACCCTGTTCTCTGGAGAGATACTCATAGACCCTGTTCTCTGGAGAGTTACACACGGTCCCTGTTCTCTGGAGAGTTACTCATAGACCCTGTTCCTCTGGAGAGATACTCATAGACCCTGTTCTCTGGAGAGATACTCATAGACCCTGTTCTCTGAGAGTTACACACGGTCCCTGTTCTCTGGAGAGTTACTCATAGGCCCTGTTCTCTGGAGAGATACTCATAGACCCTGTTCTCTGGAGAGTTACACACGGTCCCTGTTCTCTGGAGAGTTACTCATAGTGTCTGTTCTCTGGAGAGATACTCATAGTCCCTGTTCTCTGGTTACTCATAGACCCTGTTCTCTGGAGAGTTACTCATAGACCCTGTTCTCTGGAGAGATACTCATAGACCCTGTTCTCTGGAGAGTTACACACGGTCCCTGTTCTCTGGAGAGTTACACACAGTCCCTGTTCTCTGGTTACTCATAGACCCTGTTCTCTGGAGAGTTACTCATAGACCCTGTTCTCTGGAGAGTTACTCATAGACCCTGTTCTCTGGAGAGTTACTCATAGTGTCTGTTCCTCTGGAGAGATACTCATAGACCCTGTTCTCTGGAGAGTTACACACGGTCCCTGTTCTCTGGAGAGTTACACACAGTCCCTGTTCTCTGGTTACTCATAGACCCTGTTCTCTGGAGAGTTACTCATAGACCCTGTTCTCTGGAGAGATACTCATAGACCCTGTTCTCTGGAGAGTTACACACGGTCCCTGTTCTCTGGAGAGTTACACACAGTCCCTGTTCTGGTTACTCATAGACCCTGTTCTTTGG
Source organism: Cryptotis parvus (assembly GCA_021461705.1). Classification (NCBI taxonomy): domain Eukaryota; kingdom Metazoa; phylum Chordata; class Mammalia; order Eulipotyphla; family Soricidae; genus Cryptotis; species Cryptotis parvus. Next base: position 101,722 of record JAJIBD010032570.1, on the reverse strand, counting down.
AGAGTTACTCATAGACCCTGTTCTCTGGAGAGTTACTCATAGACCCTGTTCTCTGGAGAGTTACTCATAGTGTCTGTTCTCTGGAGAGATACTCATAGACCCTGTTCTCTGGAGAGTTACACACGGTCCCTGTTCTCTGGAGAGTTACACACAGTCCCTGTTCTCTGGTTACTCATAGACCCTGTTCTCTGGAGAGTTACTCATAGTGTCTATTCTCTGGAGAGTTACTCATAGACCCTGTTCTCTGGAGAGTTACTCATAGTGTCTGTTCTCTGGAGAGATACTCATAGTCCCTGTTCTCTGGAGAGTTACACAGTCCCTGTTCTCTGGAGAGTTGCTCATAGTCTCTGTTCTCTGGAGAGTTACTCATAGACCCTGTTCTCTGGAGAGTTACTCATAGTGTCTGTTCTCTGGAGAGATACTCATAGTCCCTGTTCTCTGGAGAGTTACACACAGTCCCTGTTCTCTGGTTACTCATAGACCCTGTTCTCTGGAGAGTTACTCATAGACCCTGTTCTCTGGAGAGTTACACACGGTCCCTGTTCTCTGGAGAGTTACACACGGTCCCTGTTCTCTGGAGAGTTACTCATAGACCCTGTTCTCTGGAGAGATACTCATAGTGTCTGTTCTCTGGAGAGATACTCATAGTCCCTGTTCTCTGGAGAGTTGCTCATAGTCTCTGTTCTCTGGAGAGTTACTCATAGACCCTGTTCTCTGTTCTCTGGAGAGTTACTCATAGACCCTGTTCTCTGGAGAGTTACTCATAGTGTCTGTTCTCTGGAGAGATACTCATAGTCCCTGTTCTCTGGAGAGTTACACAGTCCCTGTTCTCTGGAGAGATACTCATAGTCCCTGTTCTCTGGAGAGTTACACAGTCCCTGTTCTCTGGAGAGTTGCTCATAGTCTCTGTTCTCTGGAGAGTTGCTCATAGTCTCTGTTCTCTGGAGAGTTACTCATAGTCTCTGTTCTCTGGAGAGTTACTCATAGACCCTGTTCTCTGGAGAGATACTCATAGTCCCTGTTCTCTGGAGAGTTACACACGGTCCCTGTTCTCTGGAGAATTGCTCATAGTCTCTGTTCTCTGCAGGGTTACTCATAGTCTCTGTTCTCTGGAGAGTTGCTCATAGTCTCTGTTCTCTGGAGAAGCCTTAATGACAGGAAATAATCATTTCTAGTATTAGGAGGAAATTGTCCCTAAGACCACCTAGGCCCAGATTCTTCAGGGATGGGAGTTTACTCCTCAAATAACTTTCCTGCTTATGTTGTTGAAATAACTTTCCTGCCTATGTTGTTGTAATCTGTTTAATAAGTTCTGTCCCTCACTTAATTTTGATATTTTATCTTTCTTTGAAGAGACTTTTCCATTTCTATTTGGTTTTCATACTTAATGATGTAAAATTCATTGGTAGCCCAAGGAAACAGTTCCAAGAGTTGGACAGAGGCTCAGGTTTGCTCCCGGGCGTCATATGGTTTTCTGAGCACTGACAGGTGTGACTCCCCACAAACAAAACAGACAAGAAAAATGAGCCACTTGGCTTAAAGCAGCTACTCCCCTGAAGAATGTGGCAAATAAAGAAATAATGCCGGGTTCAAATCCACGTCTGAATTAAAAGTTCTCCCACCACCGCCTCTCGACTGCGCCATGCTGCCGTGAGGTGTGAAAAAGCATGAAAGCCTTCACTTGGCTTGGTTTCACTTTAAACGCAGAAGTTGGGGCCTGGAGTGAGCATGGCCTGCCTTGTTGGATGTGTCAGGCACAGGCTCAACCCCTTACTAGGGTACGCCCATACTCAGAAAAGGACTTGGGGGCTGCATTTGCAGCCGGTGGCAGGGCGTTTGCCTCGTACACCGCCAACCCGGCTTTGGTCCCTGCATCTCAGATGGGCCCTGGAGTACCACTGGGACTAAGTACTGAATGCAGAGCCAGGAATAACTCCTGGGTGTCACCGGATGCGGTCCAAAACCCAAAAATAAGGGCTTGAGTCTTGCTTTTAGAGACTACCTTCAGGGAGCAAAAGCAAGGAGAAGAGTGAGCGAAAGAGGAAAAAGCCAACCTGAGGTGCGGCACAGTCACTGTGGAGAGCAGCAGGTGTTAGGTTTGGATTCTCCCAGGAGCTTCTGGAAAGCCTCTCAGAAATGCTCCTGTGGATAAAGCAGATGGCTACTAATCCATGGACTGCCTAGGATGCTGAGGCACTGACGCCTAAGCTGCTGTCTGCGGTCGCAAGACCCAGACAGGAAGTGATGAGCCTGGATCCTGCCCTGGGGAAGTCAGCCCACTCTCGCACAGGTTGTGTTGGGTGAGCTGGCGCCGCACAGGTTGTGTCGGGTAGTTGATGCTTGCACAGGTTGTGTTGGGTGAGTTGATGCTCGCACAGGTTGTGTCGGGTAGTTGACGCCGCGCAGGTTGTGTCGGGTAGTTGATGCTCGCACAGGTTGTGTCGGGTAGTTGACGCTCGCACAGGTTGTGTCGGGTAGTTGATGCTCACACAGGTTGTGTCGGGTAGTTGATGCTCGCACAGGTTGTGTCAGGTGAGCTGACGCCGCACAGGTTTGTTGGGTAGTTGATGCTCGCATCAGGTTGTATTGGGTAGTTGTTGCTCGCACAGGGTTGTGTCAGGTGAGCTGACGCCGCACAGGTTGTGTCGGGTAGTTGACGCCGCACAGGTTGTGTCGGGTAGTTGACGCTCGCACAGGTTGTGTCGGGTAGTTGGTGCTCGCACGGTTGTGTCGGGTAGCTGACGCCGCACAGGTTGTGTTGGGTGGCGCGCTCGCGTTGTGTCGGGTAGTTGATGCTGCACAGGTTGTGTCGGGTGAGTTGATGCTCGCACAGGTTGTGTCGGGTAGCTGACGCCGCACAGGTTGTGTCGGGTAGCTGACGCCACACAGGTTGTGTCGGGTAGTTGACGCTCGCACAGGTTGTGTCGGGTAGTTGATGCTCGCACAGGTTGTGTCGGGTAGTTGATGCTAGCACAGGTTGTGTTGGGTAGTTGGTGCTCGCACAGGTTGTGTCCGGGTAGTTGATGCTCGCACAGGTTGTGTTGGGTGAGTTGATGCTCGCACAGGTTGTATCGGGTAGTTGACGCCGCACTGGGCCGTGCCGGGTAGTTGATGCTCGCACAGGCTGTGTCGGGTAGTTGATGCTCGCACAGGTTGTGTCGGGTAGTTGACGCTCGCACAGGTTGTATCGGGTAGTTGACGCCGCACAGGTTGTGTCGGGTAGTTGGCGCCACACAGGTTGTGTCGGGTGAGTTGATGCCTCGCACAGGTTGTGTCGGGTAGTTGATGCTCGCACAGGTTGTGTCGGGTAGCTGACGCCGCACAGGTTGTGTCGGGTAGTTGACGCTCGCACAGGTTGTGTCGGGTAGTTGGCCGCACAGGTTGTGTCGGGTAGTTGATGCCTCGCACAGGTTGTGTCGGGGTAGTTGATGTTCACACAGGTTGTGTCGGGTAGCTGGCCGCAGGTTTGTCGGGTAGCTGACGCTCGCAGGGTTGTGTCGTCTTGTAGTTGACGCCTCACAGGTTGTGTCTTGTAGTTGACGCCTCGCACAGGTTGTGTCGGGTAGTTGGCGCTCTCACAGGTGGTGTCTGGTAGTTGATGCTCACACAGGTTGTGTCGGGGTAGCTGGCGCCGCACAGGTTGTGTCAGGTAGTTGATGCTCGCACAGGTTGTGTCGGGTAGTTGGATGCTTCGCACAGGTTGTGTCGGGTAGTTGATGCTCGAAGGTTGTATCGGGTAGTTGATGCCGCACAGGTTGTGCCGGGTAGTTGACGCTCACACAGGTTGTGTCGGGTGAGTTGATGCTCGCACAGTTGTGTCGGTAGTTGCGCCCACAGGTTGTGTCGGGTAGTTGCGCCACACAGGTTGTGTCGGGTAGTTGATGCTCGCACAGGTTGTGTTGGGTGTTGATGTTCGCACAGGTTGTGTCGGGTAGCTGACGCCGCACAGGTTGTGTCGGGTAGTTGACGCCGTACAGGTTGTCGGTAGTTGACGCCGCACAGGTTGTGTCAGGTAGCTGACGCTTCGCACAGGTTGTGTCGGGTAGTTGATGTTCACACAGGTTGTGTCGGGTAGCTGACGCCGCACAGGTTGTGTCGGGTAGCTGACGCTTCGCTCAGGTTGTGTCGGGTAGTTGACGCCGCACAGGTTGTGTCGGGTAGTTGACGCCGCACATGTTGTGTCGGGTAGTTGATGCTCGCACAGGTTGTGTTGGGTAGTTGATGTTCACACAGGTTGTGTCGGGTAGCTGACGCCACACAGGTTGTGTCGGGTGTTGATGTCCGACAGGTTGTGTCTTGTGTTGACGCTCTCACAGGTTGTGTCGGGTAGCGCGCCGCACAGGTTGTGTCTGGTAGTTGATGCCTCTCACAGGTTGTGTCGGGTGGTTGATGCTCGCACAGGTTGTGTCGGGTAGTTGATGCTCGCACGGTTGTGTCGGGTAGTTGATGCCTCGCACTGGGTTGTGTCGGGTAGTTGATGCTCGCACAGGTTGTGTCTGGTAGTTGATGCTCGCACAGGTTGTGTCTGCTAGTTGACGCTCAACAGGTTGTGCGGGTAGTTGACGCCGCACAGGTTGTGTCGGGTAGTTGATGCTTCGCACAGGTTGTGTCGGGTAGCTGGCGCCGCACAGGTTGTGTCGGGTAGTTGATGCTCGCACAGGTTGTGTCGGGTAGCTGACGCTCGCACAGGTTGTGTCGGGTAGTTGATGCTCGCACAGGTTGTGTCGGGGTAGCTGGACGCCACACAGGTTGTGTCGGGTAGTTGTGCTCGCACAGGTTTCGGTAGTTGTCTGTTGTCGGTAGTTGATGCTCACACAGGTTGTGTCGGGTAGCTGACGCTCGCATTGGTTGTGTCGGGTAGTTGATGCTTGCACAGGTTGTGTCGGGTAGTTGATGTTCACACAGGTTGTGTCGGGTAGTTGATGTTCACACAGGTTGTGTCGGGTAGCTGATGCTCGCACAGGCTGTCAGCTTACGGATCATGCTCAAGGCCAATTGCTGTGTCCAGTCGCTGTTTATAGGGACATCAGTTGGCCTCAATTGCGGCTTCCCTGAATCCATTGTCCATAAAAAGGCACACACCTGTCCTTGTGTTTTGGTGATAATACGTTGTTTTCGCTTCCCCAAAAGTTTTTTAGGCAACAGAACGTTCAGGGGTTAGGGTCCATGCCTTACATGTTGCTGACCCTGTTCAGTCCCCAGCACCACAAGTTCCCCATCCACTGCTGTGTGTGGCCCCAGAGGTCTCCGAAGCTGTGCCGGGTGTCTGGGTGACCCCTAGACCACAAGTCGAAGCAGCATCCTCCGTCCCTCGCAGGGAGCCACGCTCTGACTGGCTGAGAATCTCCCTGAGGCCCCAGACCTCAGCATCACCCGGAAAGCTGCGCCCCCGAGACCTCAGCACCACCGGAAAGCTGCGCCCCCAGACCTCAGCATCACCCGGAAAGCTGCCCCCCGACCTCAGCATCACCCGGAAAGCTGCGCCCCAGACCTCAGCATCACCCGGAAGCTGCGCCCCCCCAGACCTCAGCATCACCGGAAAGCTGCGCCCCAGACCTCAGCATCACCCGGAAAGCTGCGCCCCGACCTCAGCATCACCCGGAAAGCTGCGCCCCCCAGACCTCAGCATCACCCGGAAAGCGGCGCCCCGACCTCAGCATCACCCGGAAAGCTGCGCCCCAGACCTCAGCATCACCCGGAAAGCTGCGCCCCAGACCTCAGCATCACCCGGAAAGCTGCGCCCCCCCAGACCTCAGCATCACCCGGAAAGCTGCGCCCCCCCAGACCTCCAGCATCACCCGGAAAGCTGCGCCCCCCGACCTCAGCACCACCCGGAAGCTGCGCTCCCCCAGACCTCAGCGCACCCGGAAAGCTGCGCCCCAGACCTCAGCATCACCCGGAAAGCTGCGCCTCCCCAGACCTCAGCATCACCCGGAAAGCTGCCCCCCCCAGACCTCAGCACCACCCGGAAAGCTGCGCCCCACCCCGACCTCAGCACCACCCGGAAAGCTGCGCCCCCCAGACCTCAGCATCACCCGGGAAAGCTGCGCCCCACCCAGACCTCAGCATCACCGGGAAAGCTGCGCCCCATCCCAGACCTCAGCACCACCCGGAAAGCTGCGCCCCCAGACCTCAGCATCACCGGAAAGCTGCGCCCCCAGACCTCAGCATCACCCGGAAAGCTGCGCCCCCCAGACCTCAGCATCACCGGAGCGCGCCCCAGCTCCCCGAAAGCTGCGCACCCCCAGACCCAGCTCACCGGGAGCTGCGCCCCAGACCTCAGCACCCCCGAAGCTGCGCCCCCCAGACCTCAGCACCACCGGAAGCTGCGCCCCCCAGACCTCAGCACCACCCGGAGCCGCGCCCCAGACCTCAGCATCACCCGGAAAGCTGCGCCCCAGACCTCAGCATCACCCGGAAGCTGCGCCCCCCCAGACCTCAGCATCACCCGGAAAGCTGCGCCCCAGACCTCAGCATCACCCGGAAAGCTGCGCCCCAGACCTCAGCACCACCCGGAAAGCTGCGCCCCCAGACCTCAGCACCACCCGGAAGCCGCGCCCCAGACCTCAGCACCACCCGGAAGCTGGGCGCCCAGACCTCAGCATCACCGGGGCTGCGCCCCAGACCTCAGCATCACCCGGAAAGCTGCGCCCCCAGACCTCAGCATCACCCGGAAAGCTGCGCCCCCCCCAGACCTCAGCATCACCCGGAAAGCTGCGCCCCAGACCTCAGCATCACCCGGAAAGCTGCGCCCCCCCCAGACCTCAGCATCACCCGGAAAGCTGCGCCCCCAGACCTCAGCATCACCCGGAAAGCTGCGCCCCCCCAGACCTCAGCATCACCCGGAAAGGCGCGCCCCCCAGACCTCAGCACCACCGGAAAGCTGCGCCCCCCCCCAGACCTCAGCATCACCCGGAAAGCTGCGCCCCCCCCAGACCTCAGCACCACCCGGAAAGCTGCGCCCCAGACCTCAGCACCACCCGGAAGCGCGCCCCAGACCTCAGCATCACCCGAAAGCTGGCGCCCCACCCAGACCTCAGCATCACCGGAAAGCTGCGCCCCAGACCTCAGCATCACCCGGAAGCTGCGCCCCCAGACCTCAGCACCACCCGGAAAGCTGCGCCCCCCCCCGACCTCAGCACCACCCGGAAAGCTGCGCCCCCAGACCTCAGCATCACCTGGAAAGCTGCGCCCCACCCAGACCTCAGCATCACCGGGAAAGCTGCGCCCCAGACCTCAGCATCACCTGAAAGCTGCGCCCCCAGACTCCGCACCACCCGAAAGCGCGCCCCCCCTGTGTCTGCATTTTGTTGCGACAGTGGCTTGCATGGGCCATTGTGGCTTTCCTTTGGGTGTGAGTATCAGCTCTGTGGGAAGAGGCTCAGTTGGGATAGAGTATTGGCATGCTACCAGCCAGTTCCGTTTGACTGGAGAAGTACTCCATTCTGGAGAGGATTTTATTTTTGGTAAGAAGGACCAGAAAAGCCCTTTAGGAAAGAAGCATCTGGGGAGGGGGCACACTTTTAAGAAAGTACTTTTCCCCTTCATAGCCTATAGCAGTGTTGTGGAAGGAAAACAGTATGACTGCATTGACTTCCGTGGGGAGGGGTCTCGGCAGAGCTCAGGGCCCTGGAGCTCCTCCTGACCCTGCTCTGCCACCCGGTTGGCGCGAGCGCGGAGGGCTGGAGGATGTGGCGCCTCCTTGACCTGCAGTTTCAGGGCTGCGGGTGCTCCCCCTGGTGCTCCACGGGCCCATGCCCTGCCAGAGACAGAAACTCGGCCTGGGTGTCTCCTGTGTCCCGCTCTGATCCACCAAATAGAGGGAAAGGTCACGGAGGGTCTGAGAGACCCCAGGGAGTGTGCTGTGGGTGCAGCACCTGTGCACTGAGCTGACACAGACCCCGCGCTCGGGCTGACGCGGATCGTGCAGCCCTTGGCGCTCGGGAGGCAAAGCACATCACATACTGCCTCAGGGCATCGCGTTGGCGGTGCCAGCTCCTGTCACATGACCTGTCTTTCCCCACCATGAGCTGAAGGTGAACTGCACGGGGCATCCATTTCTTGGGTGTGAATGAAGGGGTACAGGTAAAGGACTTACCTGGCTCTGTAAGGCCCGTGTCCCAGAAATTCTATGACTCTGTTTTCTTTTTTAATGAACTTTTTTCAGTGTGGCTTCAAACACTAACCCTGCCCCCCCCATAGTCATCTCCTCCGAAGTGTGTTGGAGGTGGGACCTTTACGCGCTTTCCTTCATCTTAGTGACCCCGCTACCTCCCAGCAGTGACTGGCGCAGACAGAAGCCAGTCACAGACAGAAGCTGGTTCCTGCCACTGTTCCTGCCTTGTGCCTCCTTCCCAGAGTCGCTGGGGGACACTTGTCAGGTGGACCCAGTGACGGTACAACAGCTTCTTCATCCCTGCCTCCGGGTGTGCTCGTGGGTACCCTCTGTTCATGCGACCCCAGAGTGCCTGGATAAGTGTGGGCTTCCCGTGGGCTTCCCGGTAGGGGCCTGACTGGGCTTGTGCCTGTCAGCATGCTCCAAACAGGATGCTCCTTCTTGGGTAGGCTGGACTCTCCCCTCCCCGTCAGCGTCTTCCTGCGAGAGGATCTCCTCTGCGCTGCTCCCCTCCTCTTGGAGAGAAAAACACTTTAGTAAATAACATGGTAAAATAATATTGATTTTGTGTCTTGGTTCTCCTGATTATGTGCGTTTTAAAAAGGACATTAGTGTATATTCTGGAGAAATGGGTGTTTGATGGTGGAATTTCAGAGGCTGTGGCCTTAGGTGGCCAGTGTATTTTGAGAACAAACTCTTGTCCCCTGACTCTCGAATCACTTGGTTTATAAATAATTGCCTCATTTCTGTGCATTGGAGCCAAGTGGGATTCAAGCCTTCTCTCCCACCCTGCCCACCCCAATTCAAGCCTCTTAAGTTTGGGGAAGTACTTTAACTTTTTGATCTATGCCATTGGCTATATTTTGATCTGTATTAGAATATCGCACAAAATAAAAGTATGTGCCATTAACTATTACTATCCTTCGATGATTGGCTTTTTCTGGTGTTTTGGCCACACTTGGCTGTGATCAGGGATTATTCCTGGCTCTGCACTCAGAAATTACTCCGAGTGGATTCTGGGGACCATATGGGATGCCAGGGATCAAAACCTGGTTAGCTGTGTGCAAGGCAAGTTCCTTACCTGCCGTATTATCGCTCTGGCTCTTAGCCTTTGATGTTTTAAACAGACATCAGAGTAAGTTTGTTCTGTGTATCTGCTTTGTAAGGTGCAGATGACCTACTGAGTTCAATCTATTTAAAGCACACATCCCAAAGTGACTGACAAGCTAAAGAATTGTCCATATTTTTCAGACTATAACTAATGAGCAGTAATAAATCTTTTGCACATTTTATCCTCAAGTTAGCTTTTCTTTTTTTAAAGTTTATTATACCACTGTGAGAGATATACAGTTACAAAGCTGTTCATGGTTGGCTCTCAATCATACAAGGTTCCAGCACCCATCCCTCCACCAGTGCCCATTGCCCACCAACGGACGTCCCCCAGACTCCCTCCTCCCTCCTCAGCCTGCCTCTATGGCAGGCACTTTTCAGCTTCTGCTTCTGTTTCCGCTTATGCCACCTCTTCCTCTTCCTCTCCTCCCCCTTCTCTCTTACACATTGTGATTTGCAGTACATACATTTAGGGATTATCATGTGATATCCCTTTATGTTCAGTGCTGAGTTCTAGTTTGGCATAACCATTTCCAACAATTATTAGCACACTGGTCCCTTCTCTGTCTTCTCTAACCTCTGACCCCCACACACTTGTGGTAGATTCCAACCACTGGACAAGACCTCCTGGTCTGTGTTTTGGCTGGCTCAAGTTAGGTTTTTTAAAAGCAAAATAGTTCAGAGTGGCTTGTGTTAACAATATTATAACTGTAGTTAACACTTTTTTCTTTCATAATAGTTTGCAGTCAACCATTCCATCCTTCCATCAAGATGAAACTTGCTATACAATTATTTTCATACCATATTCATCTGAAAAGTACCTTTTAAGTCAGATTTAAAGAACAAAAATAACTTTGGAAAACTGGTTTTTTCAGAAACTATTTCTGAGTGTTCAACTAAAATAACTTTTCTTTAAATGAGAAGAATGCAGTTGTTTTTATTTTGCCTGATTCCTGACATGTTTTCAAAAATACACATATGTATTTTTCTGCCCATTGTAATCTTTGTCGTGGAGTGCTTGTATGTAGTCTTTGAATTGCTGAGGTATGGTCTGTTTTTCTTCATTTATTCTGTATCTGCTTTTTTTTTGCAGTATCAGTTCACACGTCTGAGTGCTCCACCACTACTGAGTCATCTCCCCAGTCCTCATTTTATTATTTAATAGTCACCTTAAAAGTGCATTTTACAGCGGGAGGGCATTAGCCTTGCACGCGGCCGACCTGGGTTCGATCCCCGGCATCCCATATGGTCCCCCGAGCACCGCCAAGAGTGATTCCTGAGCGCAGAGCCAGGATTAACCCCTGAGTATTGCCAGGTGTGACCCAAAAAAGCAAAAAAAAAAAAAAGCTGCATTTTATGTACGCCATTTCAGGCTTAATTCTGTGAAATTATATGCAGATACTTCGCTTGGCTTTTCATTTTTAATATGATGGTGTGAGTAGACAAACTTACTCATATGTCCTTTTTTCAATCAATAGTTTGTCTTTAATTGTTCACCTTAGTAATATAAATACTAATCCAAAATTTGGGCGGTCATTTTGTTGACTAATTTTCTTATTTATTGATAGTCATGTTGTTTTCTATCTGTTAACACTGTAGGCAACTAAATGCTTGGTCTCCTTGTACATATATGCCCGTGTTTTTCTGGGGGAAACTGAAAAGCAGCATTCCAAAGAAAGTGCATTTCTGATGCGTTGAATGCTGCTGAATTAACCCCAGCACTTCCTGTTCCCATTGATACTCCTTGTGACAGTGACATTCTGGGAAAGAACCGTTTTCCTCATATTTCTGCTAACATGGTACTAGTAAACATCCGCATCCGGGTCTCTGGGTGAGGAAATGGCTTGGCTTTCCTTCCCTCAGAGCCAGAGCACTGTTAATCTGCCTTGGAGCAAGGGCACGGCCTCACCCAGCATCTGGCCGTGCCACAGGTGCCAGGTAGCGGAACCATTCTCATGCCGGGGCTCCTTGCCGCCCTGCAGGAAAAGAACAGGAGCAGGTGACAGGTCACAGAACAAGGCCGTGCGGCACAGTCCATCTCTGCCTAACATCAGCTCGGCAAGGCTGCTCGTGGAAACCCCTCTCTTACGCGCAGGCTGCTTGGACACCGCTGTCCTCAGCTCATGCTGCTGTCTCGTGAGAAGCTCATCTCGGTGTGTTCCCAGTACGGGAGAATCTCTGTCTGCATGGCGGGACTGCCGGAGACTTGTCTGCTCAGCCGCGGACAGTCACACAGAACAGCAGTGAGGGGCCTCCTCCGAGCTGGACCGCAGACTGCAGCAGTCAGGTGGGAAAGAGCCAGTCATGCGGGATAGTTCCTGTGGGTGTGAGCCGCCCGAGCCCACAGGTCAGGGGCGCGGGATAGTTCCTGTGGGTGTGAGCCGCCCCGAGTCCCACAGGTCAGGGGCGCGGGATCGTTCCTGTTGGTGTGGAGCCGTCCTGAGTCCCACAGGTCAGGGGACGCAGGAAAGTTCCTGTGCGTGAGCCGTCCCGAGTCCCACAGGTCAGGGCGGGGATAGTTCCTGTGGGGTGTGAGCCGTCCCGAGTCCCACAGGTCAGGGACGCGGATAGTTCCTGTGGGTGTGAGCCGTCCCGAGTCCCACAGGTCAGGGACGCGGGATAGTTCCTGTGGGTGTGGAGCCGTCCCGAGTCCCACAGGTCAGGGACGCGGATAGTTCCTGTGGGTGTGAGCCGCCCCGAGTCCCACAGGTCAGGGACGCGGATAGTTCCTGTGGGTGGGAGCCGCCCGAGTCCCATAGATCAGGGACGCGGGATAGTTCCTGTGGGTGTGGAGCCGTCCCGAGTCCCACAGGTCAGGGACGGGATCGTTCCTGTGGGTGTGAGCCGCCCCGAGTCCCACAGGTCAGGGGCGCGGGATCGTCCTGTGGGTGTGAGCCGCCCCAGTCCCACAGGTCAGGGACGCGGGATCGTTCCTGTGGGGTGTGGAGCCGCCCCCAGTCCACAGGTCAGGGGCGCGGGATTGTGCCTGTGGGTGTGAGCCGTCCCGAGTCCCACAGGTCAGGGACGCGGGATAGTTCCTGTGGGTGTGAGCCGCCCTGAGTCCCACAGGTCAGGGACGCGGGATAGTTCCTGTGGGTGTGAGCCGTCCCGAGTCCCACAGGTCAGGGACGCGGATAGTTCCTGTGGGTGTGAGCTGTCCCGAGTCCCACAGGTCAGGGACGCGGGATCGTTCCTGTGGGTGTGAGCCGCCCCCAGTCCCACAGGTCAGGGACGCGGATCGTGCCTGTGGGTGTGGGAGCCGCCCCGAGTCCCACAGGTCAGGGACTCGGGATAGTTCCTGTGGGTGTGAGCCGTCCCCTGAGTCCCACAGGTCAGGACGCGGGAAAGTTCCTGTGGATGTGGAGCCGCCCCGAGTCCCACAGGTCAGGGACGCGGATAGTTCCTGTGGGTGTGAGCCGTCCCGAGTCCCACAGGTCAGGGACGCGGGATCGCTCCTGTGGGTGTGAGCCGGCCCCCAGTCCACAGGTCAGGGACGCGGGGATCGTGCCTGTGGGTGTGAGCCGGTCCCGAGTCCCACAGGTAAGGGACGCGGGATAGTTCCTGTGGGTGTGAGCCGTCCCCTGAGTCCCACAGGTCAGGGACGCGGGGAAGTTCCTGTGGGGTGTGAGCCGTCCCTGAGTCCCACAGTTCAGGGACGCAGCATCATTCCTGATTCTGAAACTGCCCGTAAGCAGCTGCCCCCAGCGGAGGAGTCACACCTCCTTGTGCTGCCTCATGCAGTGATTGAAAGCGCTTCCTTGGCCTCCTATTGACAGAAAACATTGATGGTTCTATTAGGAAAGGAAAGGTTTGAATTTCTTTGCTTCGGAAGTAATCACTTGGTGCTAAATTACGCAGCTCTGTGTGCTACTCAATTCATTCTTTCAGCAGGCCTGTAAGCCTTTGGAGCTTTAAAGAAATGGAGATTTGAAAGATTGTAGCAGTAAAAATTTAACCCAAATTTAGGGTCGGAGCGATAGCCCAGCGGGTAGGGCGTTTGCCTTGCACGTGGCTGGCCTATGCCGGCCGGGTTCGATCCCGGCATCCCATATGGTCCCCCGAGAACCGCCAGGAGTAATTCCTGAGTGCAGAGCCAGAATTCCCCTGAGCATTGCCGGGTGTGACCCAAAAAAAGCAACAAAAAAAGTTAACCCAAATTTAGTTGTGGCAGAGAAGCTAGAAGACATTAAGCACCGCCTCCTCCTTGTATACTGGTGTAGGTCTCCAGAGAGGACCAGTGTGGCGTCTGGATGGTGATAACACCCTCTGGATCCCAGGGTTGGGCCTTGACCAGGAACCATTCCCAGACTCTGCTTGTGATGGGCTTGTGAGCTTGGCTGATAGCTTGGCTGAGTGATGGATTTTTCCTGCTGGTGGCCCTGGCCAGGCACGGCGGCATTTCTGTTAGATGTATCAGGAGCCCTTGATACTGCTGACCGGGCGGTGCTGGAGCCTGCTGGGGTGAATTGGTTCATTTTTCATTGTCTCCGACCTAACTTCATGGAAGGTCACAGGAGGTGAGAACGGGTAATTACTTACGTGCTCAGTAGACTCACCTGTGTGGATTGGTCCTGCGCCTGTCGCACAAGCCTTTCTGTGCTTGGGGAACAAGATGGGAGGTCTGCGACCTGGGTTCGATCCCCCGGCATCCCATATGGTCCCTGGAGCACCACCAGGAGTCATTCCTGAGTGCAGAGCCAGGAGTAACCCTTGAGCGTTGCTGTGTGTGACCCCAAAAAAAAAAAAAGGTGGCGGGGGCTGAGGTCTGTCTCTGGGTCCCGGCTTGGAGCCCATCGACCCTGACTTTCTTCCTTGTTCCTCTTCTCCCTCTGTCCTCCACTGAGCTCTGCGCCTCAGCACTGAGTTGTTAGGAACATGTTACAGGGGTGAGGTAACACATGTTACCTTGAACATGTTATAGGGGTGAGGTAACACATGTTACCTTGAACATGTTACAGGGGTGAGGTAACTTGGGGAGAAAATAAGATTCCCTGAACACTATCATCTTGGTGCCTGATGACTTTTGATGACTAGCCATGGTAGATTCTTACTCTAATGGAGACTCCGATCTGGTCAGATACCTTTGGAAACCTCTGCGGGAGAGAAAAGATCCCCTTCCTTAACTTTGAAGCATACTTTTTAGCTAATAATAATTGTGTCTTTATTTCTCTCCCATCTGGTTCAGTGTGAGACTAGAAATCCTTAGTATGGAAAGAAATTACAAATTGGCTTTCTTCACTGCTCTGGCCAAATGCAGTCTGGGCCTTACTGAAGCACTATAAAAAACTGGAGTGTTACTGTTAGGTGAAAATTTTTCTTCTTTGAAGCACCATGTTGTTTGTGCTCTGAACCGCTTCCAAATTTGTGTTGGGGACATTGGTCCCTATGTGCTGGGGTAACATGTCGTGCTGTGCCAGGATTTGTACCGACCTCAGGAGCCCTCAGCCCCGGAAGCTATTGGACATCATTTTCGGATGGCCATTAGACTGCCTTGACGTTGAGCCTGGGAGGCAGGTTTAAAGGGGAATGGGATGACCTGCCTGCTTAGCTCATTGCTAGGTCACTTTGCTAGACTTCATTCTCGGGGCCTGGAATGCCAGTGCACTGGGTAGGGCATTTGCCTTGCATGTGGCTGAGCTGTGTTCAATCCTGACACCCTCTGTGGTCCCCTCGAGCACATCCAAAAAGACCAGGAGTAAGTCCTGAGCACTGTCAGGTGTGAATCCCCTCCCCTTGGCCTCAACATTTTTTTTTGTTCTTTCTGGAAACACGTTAAATCGCGGACAATTTTCTTTATTTCTGGGCTCATTGTTTTTTTTTTTTAATAGTTTGAACATGAAGTGCTCTGAAATAGACGCTTTAACAGTCATGGTATAACTAACGGTCAGTTGCACGTGGCAGTATATGAAATTTAAATGACATTTCTGATTTCCAAGAAACTTACAGATAACTTGAAAATATTCCCATAGATAATTTGGTCCCCTTTGAGATGTGCTTGTACCTTCTGAAAAGAGCAGATTACTTAGGCTCGAAGGAGCCGTTGCTTTTTGTTATTTGAATGGTCTTTGCTTTGAGCCTCAGGCAGCCAGTTACGCAGTAAGTGCTAGACTTACACTCTTTCCAAATTAAAGATTCAATTACAGTCTTCACTGAAGATGAACCAAGTGTGAAAATACCTGATCACTTGGAATGTGGAATCGAGGAGGAGTGTGTGGGTTGGAGTCAGTGCCAGGACATTTAAATACTTTCAACAGTAGCATTAAGGGTGAAATAAATTCCATTGTGACCAAATGCTGGCCTGCTGGTTGCGAGTCAGTGAAATTTATATTCTTGTTTATCATTTTTAAAGCTGACTGGTTTTTCTCTGTAAGAGTTATTTGATGGACTATCGGCTTCAGTCTCTCAAGATCTCAAAGGTTTGAAAGATTCGCGGTTCGCGAATGAGTTGCTTTGTAGCCTTGTGCGGTCATCTTGAAGTAATGCTTCAGTTATGCTTGGGAAACGTGTTGGAGCCATATTCTGTGGAGGATTGTTGAAGCACGTTTATTTGTTGCGGTATTAACATCACTGATCAACATTGAATAATGAAAGATCTCTAACACTTAATCTGCTGCGCACTGAATTCCTTAGGCTTTCCTTGAGGCTGAGAAGCATCTCCCTACACCTTTCTGCGCAGTTCTGACATTTTTGTTAATGGCCAGAGTGAAGTTACATCTATCCACGGGGTTTAAGGAGACATTTATGAGAGCTGCAGAGGTGGCGCCGCGGGCAGGGCACTGCACTTGCCTTGCGTGTACCCGCCTCCTATTTCAGCCCGGCGCCGCGGGCAGGGCACTTGCCTTGCGTGTACCCGCCTCCTGTTTCAGCCCCGCACCGCTGGCAGGGCGCTTTGCCTTGCGTGTACCCGCCTCCTGTTTCAGCCCGCGCTGCGGGCAGGGCGCTTGCCTTGCATGTACCCGCCTCCTGTTTCAGCCCCACGCCGCTGGCAGGGCACTTGCCTTGTGCGTGTACCCGCCTCCTGTTTCAGACCCGCGCTGCGGCAGGGCGCTTGCCTTGCTTGTACCCCGGGCAGGGCGCTTGCCTTGCGTGTACCCGCCTCCTGCTTCAGCCCCATGCCGCGGGCAGGGCGCTTACCTTGCGTGTACCTGCCTCCTGTTTCAGCCCCACGCCACAGGCAGGGCGCTTGCCTTGCGTGTACCCACCTCCTGCTTCAGCCCCGCGCCGTGGGCAGGGCGCTTGCCTTGCGTGTACCCGCCTCCTGCTTCAGCCCCCGCGCCGCGGGCAGGGCGCTTGCCTTGCGTGTACCCCCCTCCTGCTTCAGCCCCGGCGCCGCTGGCAGGGCACTTGCCTTGCGTGTACCCACCCCTCCTGCTTCAGCCCCGCGCCGCGGGCAGGGCGCTTGCCTTGCGTGTACCCGCCTCCTGTTTCAGCCCCACGCCGCGGGCAGGGCACTTGCCTTGCGTGTACCCGCCTCCTGCTTCAGCCCCCGGCGCCCAGGCAGGGCGCTTGCCTTGGGTGTACCCACCTCCTGTTTCAGCCCCACGCCGCTGGCAGGGCACTTGCCTTGCGTGTACTCGCCTCCTGTTTCAGCCCCGGTGCACGACAGGCCCTCTGCTGCTTTAGTTGTCTTCTTCTCGGTCCTTGATTCAGGACAGACACTCACAACTGCCCTGTCCTCACGAATGCTTCCTCTCTGCCCAGCTCCTTTCCTGCTTACTAAGCAGCACAATGTGTCGTGTTGGAGTCTAGGAAATGGATCAGCTGGCTTTGCTGAGTTCAGGCCCCTAATGTGAACCATCGCAGGAGAGTGTGGCTGTAATCGAACCTCCTCGCCCAGGTGGTCACGGGGCATGTGGCTGAGACTAGGCATGTATTCTCCTGTCTGGAAGTGTCTGGAATTGTCTCCCCTGATTTTATCTGGTGTATGTCTTATTTAGATGTGTTCTGGGTGTTTGTTTCCTTCCTCGGGATCACAGGAATATCGGAATAATTACTAGTCTTAAGTTTCCTGTAGAGCTAGCTAGGCGGAAAGGGGAAAAGCTGGCACAGTAAGCAGTCGGTCCTGGAGCGTGAAGAAGGCGTTACCTGGGAGTGAAGGGAAGATAATTGACTTGGCGCAGTTCTGCCCCTTGCTATCAGCTTATGTTATTTGGGGCACGGAGTTTATCTTCAGGTTCCTTGATGCAAGAGGACCAGTTCTACTCGAGAAATCACTTGTGAACATCCTCTTCTTAATTATGGAACACCAGAATATCTAAAGTGAAATACCTCTAAAAATTCACAGACATATTAGTGGTTTGTAATAGGCTTTTCCCCTGGCCTTGATCTAATTCCAAAGTTGAACGGCGGTCAGTTAGGCTAGAAATCAGCCCCCTGACCCTACAGCGAAGGCAGGGCTCTCTCATTGCGGAAGGCTTTCCTGGCAGCGAGTTGATGGAACCCAAGATGCTGCACCCCAAAAAGTGGGTGATCCCAAACCCCAGGGAGGGGGCGCAGTGCTCGTGGACTCTGGCTGGTCCTGAGGTACGTGGGCTGCTCCCTTGAAGAAGACAGATTTCCATGCAGACCTACGTTGTTTTCTTTGAAGGGGGCAGTCCACCAAATAAGTGTGGTCAATTCTTTCCTTGCCATGTTTCTGGTGGGGACCACACCTGGCAGTGCACGCTGCTTCTGCTCTTGGGGATCATTCTCGTGGTTCTAGGGGACCCTGTGGTTTGCTGGGGATTGAACCCAGCCAGGCTGGCTGCTTGCAAAGCCAATGCTCTGCCCTATATACTATTGCTCTAGGCCCAGATAACCAGGTTCAGTAATAAGGCCTTGCCTGCTATACTGTGTCTCTCTCTAGCCACTTTCTTCTTGGCCTTCAGACATCCCATTGTGGTTGAGATGTCTGACATCCATTATCTTGTAAGCATCTGTGGTTTATTATCATTTTGCTTTGCAGTTAAAATAAAATATTCTACAAGAGGTTTTTTTTTTTTTTTTGCTTTTTGGGTCACACCTGGCAATGCTCAGGTGTTCCTCCTGGCTCTGCACTCAGGAATTACTCCTGGCAGTGCTCAGGGGACCATATGGGATGCCGGGATCGAACCCAGGCCGGCATGGGCCAGCCACGTGCAAGGCAAACGCCCCTACCCACTGGGCTATCGCTCCTGGCCACTACAAGAGAGTTTTTAAAACCTCTTGTTGCAAAATATCTGGACAGAGTCTGCTTGGATCCCAAGGTGACAAACGACACAGCTTGCTTCATGGATCTGTTTCGTTCTGTGGAAGACCGCTTCCTAGAATTGTTCCTGAGCCCCAGTGTCAGGCTGTCTCACTTGAAGGCCAGTGGCTCGGTGCGGCTTGATGATAGGTTATGTAGATGCTAGCAAGTGGAGAAAACAGTGGATTCCTACCCTGAGAAAGCCGTCTTCCTCTGAGGTCGGGGCTTCTGTAGGGCTGGTGGGGAGAGGGTCATTCAAAGGGCTTCATGCTGTGTGCAGGGCAGAGAGAAGTCTGGGGGTGACGGTCTGATCCTGTGGGTGGTCATGCACCCGTTTGTCTCCAGGGTCTGCGTGAGAACCTTCCAGAGTCTCCCCAGGGGAGAGAGGAGCACGTGGGCCTGAGAAGCCCAGGGTATTCCGAGAGCCTTTGTTTTCTCCCCTCTCTCCATCAGAACCGAGCCGGGTCGACACCACCCAGAACCTGAGGAAGCTCTTGGGATTGTGGGACAGAGTCGAGACCTGGGGAAGGCCAGAGGGCAGGAAGTGCACATGTGGGCGTGGGTGACGCCAGGCGGCGCGTGGAGCATGTTCTTTGCCTCGTGTGCCTTAGCTCTGGGAGAGCCACACTCAACCTGGCCCTGCCTGCAAGCGCTGCTGCGCCTTCATCGCTCAGTTCTGGGTTTCATTATTTATTTATTTATCTATTTGGCTTTTTGGGTCGCATCTGGCAATGCTCAGGGGCTGTTCCTGGCTCTGCACTCAGGGAATACTTGTGGCATTTTACAGGGACCGTATGGGATGCTGGGAATCGAACCTGGGTCTGCTGCGCCCAAGGCAAACACCCTACCCTTTGTACTATCACTCTGGCCCCAGTATTAGCACTTTTACGTGGACCTGAGTCCTAGGTTCGCTGTAGGATTCCTAAGAAGCTTAGATCAATGGGCTTAAGGACTTAGGTTTTCAGGGGGCCGGAGCGACAGCACAGTGGGGAGGGCGTTTGCCTTGCACATGACCAACTCTGGTTCGATCCCCGGCATCCCATGTGGTCTCCTGAGCACCGCCAGGAGTAATTCCTGAGTGCAGAGCCAGGAGTAACCCCTGAGCATTGCTGGGTGTGACCCAAAAAAAAAAAAAAGAACTTAAGTTTTCAGAGCTGGAGCGACAATACAGTGGCTAAAGCACTTGCCTTGGATACAGCTGACCCAGACTCAATCCTTAGCATCACATACGGTTCCCCAAGCCCTGACAGGAGTAATTCCTGACAGCAGAGCCAGGAGTAAGACCTGAGCACACTGAGTGTGGCCCCAAACCTCCCCCCCCCCTAAAAATGGAATGTAGATCTTCAGGGCCTGGATAGTACAGCGCTAACGGGCCTTGCTTTGCAGCCTGTGGACACAGTTGGAATCCCTGGCACCATGTGGGCATCGCTGGGTCACTCTTCAGCAGCATTGAGCACCGCCTCCCCAAAAGAATATTTATCTTTTCAAAGGGGCCAGAGCGGATAGAGCGCTTGCCTTGCCCGCGCCAATGCAGGTTTGATCCCCGGCATCCCGTATGGTTCCCTAAGCACTGCCAGGAGTAATTCCTGAGTGCAGAGCCAGCAGTAACCCCTGAGCATTGCCGAATGTGACCCAAAAAGAAAAAAAAAATAGCACTTTGTAGCTTGGTGGTAGAATGTACACTTGCATGAGACTGGGGTTTAATTCCAGCACCAGAGGATTAACTTTCAGGGGTAGAGTTGGACTCGCCACTGTACTGTTAGGATGGTGCATGCCCTCGGTCTGACGGGGAGGATTGAGCCAGGCTCTTGGCTTCTTCCCCGGGCTGAGTTCCTGGTTCCCGTGTGTCCCAGGACATGGTGGAGGCATTGCTTTGCTCAGTCCCCGGGCTTGTCATAAAGGCGCTGTGCAATAAATGAGGTACGCATTCGAAAAGCCCTTTAGCTGATTTTAGATGTGAGATTTTTCCAGTGTGTAGTTCGCTGTCCTGAGGAAGCAGTTGGGTTTGCTAAGACCAGATGCTCTCTCCAGTATTTACCCATCGTTGAACACCTCCCTGCCCTCTGTGTACAGCAGTGCACACGGCACCATTGAACACCCTGGTGCCGGCACCATTGAACACCTCCCTGCCCTCTGTGTACAGCAGTGCACACGGCACCATTGAACACCTCCCTGCCCTCCTGCCCTCTGTGTACAGCAGTGCACACGGCACCATTGAACACCTCCCCTGCCCTCCTCTGTGTACAGCAGTGCACACGGCACCATTGAACACCTCCTGCCCTTCTCTGTGTACAGCAGTGCACACGGCACCATTGAACACCTCCCTGCCCTTCTCTGTGTACAGCAGTGCACACGGCACCATTGAACACCTCCCTGCCCTCCTCTGAGTACAGTGTGCACACGGCACCATTGAACACCCTCCCCTGCCCTCCTCTTGTGTACAGCAGTGCACACGGCACCTTTAAACGCCTCCCCTGCCCTCCTCTGTGTACAGCAGTGCACACGGCACCATTGAACACCTCCCTGCCCTTCTCTGTGTACAGCAGTGCACACGGCACCATTGAACACCTCCCCTGCCCTTCTCTGTGTACAGCAGTGCACACGGCACCATTGAACACCTCCCCTGCCCTTCTCTGTGTACAGCAGTGCACACGGTACCATTGAACACCTCCCTGCCCTCCTCTGTGTATAGTGTGCACACGGCACCATTGAACACCTCCCCTGCCCTCCTCTGTGTATAGTGTGCACACGGCACCATTGAACACCTCCCCTGCCCTCCTCTGTGTACAGCAGTGCACACGGCACCATTGAACACCTCCCCTGCCCTCCTCTGTGTATAGTGTGCACACGACACCTTTAAACGCCTCCCTGCCCTCCTCTGTGTACAGCAGTGCACACGGCACCTTTAAACACCTCCCCTGCCCTCCTCTGTGTACAGCAGTGCACACAGCACCTTTAAACACCTCCCTGCCCTCCTCTGTGTACAGCAGTGCACACGGCACCTTTAAACGCCTCCCTGCCCTCCTCTTGTGTACACCAGTGCGCACGGCACCTTTAAACACCTCCCTGCCCTCCTCTGTGTACAGCAGTGCACACGGCACCTTTAAATACTCCTCCTGCCCTCCTCTGTGTACAGCAGTGCACACGGCACCATTGAACACCTCCCTGCCCTCCTCTGTGTACAGCAGTGCACACGGCACCTTTAAATACCTCCCCTGCCCTCCTCTGTGTACACCAGTGCGCACGGCACCTTTAAACACCTCCCTGCCCTCCTCTGTGTACAGCAGTGCACACGGCACCTTTAAATACCCTCCCTGCCCTCCTCTGTGTACAGCAGTGCACACGGCACCATTGAACACCCCCCTGCCCTCCTTCTGTGTACAGCAGTGCACACGGCACCTTTAAATACTCCCCCCTGCCCTCCTCTGTGTACACCAGTGCGCACGGCACCTTTAAACACCTCCCTGCCCTCCTCTGTGTACAGCAGTGCACACGGCACCTTTAAACACCTCCCTGCCCTCCTCTGTGTACAGCAGTGCACACGGCACCTTTAAACACCTCCCCTGCCCTCCTCTGTGTACAGCAGTGCACACAGCACCATTGACCACCTCCCTGCCCTCCTCTGTGTACAGCAGTGCACACGGCACCTTTAAACACCTCCCTGCCCTCCTCTGTGTACAGCAGTGCGCACGGCACCTTTAAACGCCTCCCTGCCCTCCTCTGTGTACAGCAGTGCACACGGCACCAAGGGTGCAGGGGCTCAGCTTCAGCTCTGGCCCCACAACACTTGGAGACTTTCACTCTCTGCCGGCAGGTGGTTCCCGTGTTTGCCCAGCCTGGTGGGCTCGGCCTTCCTACCTGTTGGCCCAGGCTCAGGAAGTGTTACCTGTAACTGAAGACTTGTTCACAGTGCTGTAAAAAGCGCAAAATAACAGGCTCCTGTTTCAGCTTGGAATTCATCTTAGCTTTCACTCTTCCAGTGTGTACGTAAGATGAATAAAGTAAACGTCTCCTCTCCCTAAACGTCAGAAATGAAGCTTGTCTGAGAACATTCGGGAATATTTGAAATTTTTGCCACTAATTTCTTCTCATCCTCGTCGTCGTCCCTCCTCTTCCTCCTCCCCCTTCTCTTCCCTCCTCTCTCCTCTTTCTCGTCCCTCTCTTCTTTCTTTTTTTCTTTCTTCCTCCCCCTCCTCCTCCCAATCAATGCAAAGTTAAATCTTTTGTGAATATGTTTAATAAGAAACTCCCAAACTTCTTGGTCCTGCCTTCGATGTAAAATATGACCAATTCCATTTCCTCCCTAGAGAAGAGATCAGGCCTGAGCGGGGAGAGGGGACGCAAGCCGTGGCTGACAGGTGAGCCTGCCGTCTTCAGAGCTGTTTCGTTAACTAAACGCAAAGTACTGAGACAGTGGAGCACACTGCGGCCTCCAGGCCTCCGGTCACACTTGGGACTGGACTCTGCAGCTGCATTGCGCTTTCTGAGGGCCCAGTACTCGCCCACAAGTGCCTTCTCCTCTGGCTCTGGACACTCCCTGGTTTTGTTGATGGGAAAACGAAGGCCAGGGAAAACGAAGGCCAGGGATGTAAAGCGTTAGGGACTCAAGAGTAAGACTCAAACCTTCACCTCCGAAACCCACTCACCTAACCAACTCTGCTGGGTTGCACTGGATCCAAGCGTTGAGATGTGGACCAGGACAAAGAGACTCTCCTCTGGACCGTTAAGGCTTGTGCCTGGTATGTTTTAGAGCGCCCAACTTTTTTTTTTTTTTTAATTTTACTTTGATTTTTAATTTTTTTATATTTTTTTTTATTATACCACCGTGAAACATACAATTACAAAGGTGTTCATAATTGGTTCTTGGTAATACAGTATTCCAGCACCCATCCCTCCACCAGCGCCCCATTTCCACCACCAATGTACCCCCCCCCTCCCGTCCCCCCACCCGCCTTAATAGCAGGTACCCCAGTTTCCTCTCTTTCTCTCTCTATCTCTCTCTCTGTCTCTGCATCTCTCTCCCTCTTATTTTACACATTGTGGCTAGCCCTGCAGATATTTAGAGTTTATCACTTAAGTGGAGCGCCCAACTTTTAAGACAAAGTTTCAAAACCAAGAAATGTTTCCAAATACTGTCTGAAGACCTAGCTTGGACAGTATTTTATTTATTTTTTAAAATATTTTATTATACCACCATGAGATGTACAGTTACATCTGCTCATGTTTGAGTTTCGGTCATACAGTGTTCCAGCACCCATCCCTCCACCCATGCCCATTTCCCACCACCAGTGTCCCCGATTCCCTCTCCCTTTCCCACCCCTAACTTCACGGCAGGTTCTTTATCTCCTTTCTCTCTTTTTCTCTCTCCTCCCTCTCTTCCCTCTCTCCTCGCTCTCCTTTCTTACTCATTGTGAATTATAATACATACATTTACATGTTATCATATGTATCTTTTGCCTATATTCAATGCTCAGTTCTTAGATGGTATCATTTTCTTTTTTTTTTTTTTTTTTTGCTTTTTGGGTCACACCCAGCGATGCTCAGGGGTTACTCCTGGCTCTGCACTCAGGAATTACTCCTGGCGGTGCTCGGGGACCATATGGGACGCCGGGATCGAACCCAGGCCGGCACAGGCCGGCCGTGCAAAGGCAAACGCCCTACCCGCTGGGCTATCGCTCCGCCCTATGGTATCATTTTCAACGATTATCAGCACACTGTTCCCTTCTCTGTCTTACCTAGCCTCTGACTCGCACACTTTTTGTGGTATACCAGGTTTTAAGATACCGCGGCGCAAAGCACCCGTGTTTGACAGTATTTTAGGCGGGGCTTACAAAGCATGTCCACAAGGCAGTTGTATCATTTGATTTTAATTTTACTTGAGGCATCTTCATGCAAGCATACATAACTTACCCCAAGAGGAAAGGGAAGAATTTAAGAAAGGACTGTTTGCCCACGTGGGCCTCTCGGGTGGACACTGCGAGTTTGCACATCCTGAATTGGTAACCTTCATCTCTGCTTCTCTCAAAACACACGAGATAACTGAGCCTTCCTCAGTGACGATCGCTGAGAACCGTTAGCCTGTTTCAGAGGTGGGGAACAGCCCCAGGGCCCGAGGCCCGTTGCCAAGGTACTTAGGGGGCGTCTTCCAAGTTTGCCTAGTGGTTATATCATTGACGAAATCCTGTTTACTATAAGGTGAATTTAGCAAAGAGAAGGAAAAGATCCACTGCATTTACATTTGCGACATTGTGTTTCGGGTAAAGCTAAGAGAACTAAAGGAACTTGGACTGTTTGGGTTGTGTCTCATCTGGTGTATTCACCAGAGATGAGGTGACTGAGCTGGTAACAATGAGGAAACTTCTCACACCTACTCATCTACTTCCTGAAAGGTTCAGGAAGAAATCTCATGAGAGACAACTCTCCACAACTTACAGTGACAGTTTGGAGGGTAAAAAATTAGTCTGAAGCACTCAACACTGATGAGCAGGCGGTTTGGGGGAGGGAGTAACTAGGAGTTCCTTTTGAGGCGCCAGCCCCTTTCTATGTAGAGCTCGTCACAGACCCCTTCTTCTGATGACACACGGACTTGATTGGAGTGATACAGCCCCCCCCCTTCCACGAAACATTAAGAATTTAGAACCCCGGAGATTTGTTGTGGGTGTTGAGGGTCTCAGGAAGGAATGTGTGGCTCAGAAAAAACTCTGCCGGGCCGGAGCGATAGCCCAGCGGGTAGGGCGTTTGCCTTGCACGCTGGCCGGCCTGTGCCGGCCCGGGTTCAATCCCCGGCGTCCCTCCCATATGGTCCCCCCGAGCACCGCCAGGAGTAATTCCTGAGTGCAGAGCCAGGAGTAACCCCTGAGCATTGCCGGGTGTGACCAAAAAAGAAAAAAAAAAAAACTCTGCCTCGGTCCTAGGTCCCAGCAGGGGTGGGAGGCCCAGTCAGTGATGTCTCTCTCCCTTTCCCTCTCGTGTGTGCTACATGACCATGACCACACGCACACATGCACACACACACAACACACACACAGGCTCCCTTTGGCCACTGCACTCTGCCACTGTGTATGGAAGGAACTGGCTGTTCCATCCTTCGCTTTTCCCCAAAGCAGAGGAAACTGCACTACACGTGAGGTAGGCGTCTGAATCAGACCCTGTCTCCAAACCTGCTCTGCCCCAGCACCCTACTGAAAGACGCTTGGTGATGCTGCTGCTTATTTTGAGAATCAAAAGTTATTCTAGCATTATTCTGTGAAGAGTATATTCCTGTTTTGCAAGAAGTTTCAAAGAGGGGACCAGAGAGATGATACAGCAGATACGGAACTGACCTGGACCCAGTCCCCAGCACCCTGAGCCCAGCCTGGAGTGATCCCCGCTGCAGAGCCAGGAGTAAGCTGGGTGTGACCCAAGATCTAGAGCAGAAAATAGAAGGAAAGAAATCTTGTTGGTTAAAGAAAGTTCTCGGGTTTGAAGGCAGGAGGTTGTGTTGGGGACATGGGATCTGACCCAGAGGCCTCCAGCTTGCCACACGAGCGCTGTTCCTCTGAGCTGCAGCCCGCCCGCCCGCTAGGCCTCCTCGGTGCCGCCCCAGGGCTTGTGTGGTTCTGCTGGTTTTACCCAGGAGCAAGCGCTGGTAAAGGATGGGCAGCAGTAGGCACTCCATTGGCTGCGGCAGGACCAGTTCTTACGACATGCAAAGTGCAGAGCTCACCTGTCTCAAAATCGGCTGAGATTTTAGAACTGACAGTAAGATAAGTTTTTCTTTAAAAAAAAAACAACACATAATCCTGAACAGTCCTGTTCTCTTGTTTAACAAGAGAGTCTCTTTAACAGCTCTTCGGTAGAAAAAAACAAAACACTTGTTTCAAAGATGCTTATTTTTTAAAGTAAATTTATAGTAAATGGAGGGAGATTAATAAAGGGCTATTTTTCCTCAGCTTGTGGTTTCTAATTACATCAGTTACAGCTTAGCCTTCCTCTTAACTAGAGTGCAGGCACGGACTGGAAAAGAATGAGCTAATCCATGATAGATCAGGTTGAATAAAGATCTCCATTCATATCTTTACCTTTTATCCCTTGTTCTGAGTGCCAAGAATTAATGCTGTTTGAAAGTACAAACTGAACCTGCCAAGCTTCGGACAGCTGAGATAATCCTAATTATTTTCAGTGTTAGTGAGAAGGGCAGCGGTCCCACTCTGGAAAAGAGTTCTATTGTGAAACATTAAATATCTGCTAAGTGGTATTGATTGGACATGATTTTATTTCCAAACACCATGGTTATCACCAAGCGGAAGAATTGGTTGTTGAAGGCACTTTCACTGCTTCAGGTCCTCTAGAGCCTGCAGACGCCGGGCAACCAGGGCCCAGCAGTGGGGTTGCTTCCTTCCCTGTTGGCTTCTAGGCTCAGAAGTGCAGCAGCGGAAGAATGCCGCTGGATGTTTTACTTCTACGTGGTTTCTTGTGGGAGCCTAATAGCATTTAACATGTTAGAGGACGAACTTTTCTTTTTTCTCCTCAAGCATGAATATCCTGCTTTTTCACACCACTGGAAGAGAATTATTTCTTCCAGTTCATTGACTTCCAACAGATCATTCAAGTTAAAAGTCAGGCGTCTTTGCAGTGTCCTAAGATTTAACAGCTCGTGGCCGTCACCCCCGCCTCCCTCCCAGAGTTGGTCTGTCTCACATTGTTTCCTCTACGGATCCCTTTTTCCAGAGAACGCTGATGGTTTGAGAGCCACAGCAGAAACCTGCCATGTTTCCTTCTAGCTTTAGCAAAAGCGCCTGTGTAAGGGTTTTGTTTTTTTAAACAGGAATAAGAGAGAAGGCCTACGCTCCTGGACACGGTAGGCCGGGTGCTTGAGAAGAAACAGCTACTGGGCTTGCTGCTTCCAGCCAGGGTCAGCCTTGAGGGCCTACACACCTTGCATTCGTAGCCAGGAAAGGGTTTGGGGGTTTCCCACCATTTTTCTTCCTTCTCCATCTGTGGTCTCCAGAAGTCGTTTCTTCCATTCCTGCAAGGCTGGGACGGCTGGCTAATGACTGGGTAGCCGGATTGTTTCTCGCCTGTAAGTGCTTCCTGCCCGCCAGGCCTGCACAGCTGCCCCCGTCCTCCCCACCCCTAGCACACCAGAGTGCTGCCATCTTCATTGATGCAAATGGTGGTGTGTCGAGCATCTCTGGGCCAATTACTCTTTCTTTCTGCGGGCATATTCCCGGGAGTGGAATTACCAGGTCAGAGGCTAAGAACAGTTCTACGGTTCTTATTACACGTCACTAGATTGCTGTCCAGAGAGACTGAACCAATTTCTAGTGCTACCAGCAGCCTATCTTTCTCTCCATTCTCATCGACACTTGGGTATTAGCATTTTTACAAAACAATTATGCACCTTTGGAATTGAAATTAGCCTTGTGCAGGACTCATTAGAATCAACTTCAAAACTAAGAAGGGTAATTTTGACTTTGGTATTTTAATTGGTATAAAATGATTTATAATGATCAGTTATTACTCATTAAACAAAATTGAATGACTCAATTACAATGGAGAGTGGATTCTTAAAGAAGCTAATAAAATAGATTCGGACATTAGTCTCTGAAAGAAACACCGAGCTACATTTATAAGATGCTACACAAAATGAGTAAAGCATACTATTTCCGACATCAAAAGCTCAAAGAAAATGGTAATTAACAGAAAAAAGCAATCCATATTTGGAATGACATTTATGCCATTCAAAAATCTAAATTTACATTAGGGGGTATCTGTAGATTGCCATCTTTCCTTTCATTTTAAAACTCCGATGTTTGAGTGGTTTGGTCCCCACTGCTGTGCAGCTGAGTTAAGTATGCACAGAGCTTGTTCTGTAGCCCCAAGGCACAGGAGCACTTCTTGGAGAAGATCCTCACGGCAAGTGAGAGCAAGAGGGTGCTTCCCTCTTATTCCTCCCTTCTGCAGTGTCAGGTCCAGGTTGCATGGGGAGCCGAGTGGAAAGGGGAGGTGGGTGGGGTGGGGTGGGGGAGCATTTTCCAGACCAGCTGCTGGTGGAGTCAGAGGAAGCCCAGCATGTCAGAACAGGCGTCTGGTCCTTTCTAGGCTTTCTTTGCTTTGTAAAAATCAGACACACATCAGGAAGGTTCTGAGGCCAGTGACTTCAGTGTGGATCCAAGGGTGAGATGGTCAGGGATAAAGCAGGCCAGAGGGCTGGACTGACTGACCAGTGTTACACTGCGCGTGGCAGCTTCCACAGCGGGAAGACGAATCTCTGGATGAATGGTTTGAGGATTCACTCCTTCATTAAAGTGAGAGGCGTACAGGAAGCAGTGAGTGTCCACTCTTCCTCATGGCTTCTGTACAGAGGGACTTTCATTGGCTGGACTTGGGAA
The DNA here is from genome assembly GCA_021461705.1 of Cryptotis parvus. Classification (NCBI taxonomy): domain Eukaryota; kingdom Metazoa; phylum Chordata; class Mammalia; order Eulipotyphla; family Soricidae; genus Cryptotis; species Cryptotis parvus. The sequence continues at coordinate 72,918 of JAJIBD010032570.1, read as the reverse complement.
CTGGTATGTGGGACAGATTAATTAGGTGCTGCTCTGGCTGGCTTTTCCAGATCTGTATATTAACCAGTGTTGACTGCTTTTGGAAAACAAATTTGTACATAAAAACAACTCTTTATGAGTCGCAATACAATGAAGGCTGTAGAGTTCGTGAGGTTTTCGGGGGTGTGTATTATATGTGTTTCTGCATGTTTTGGAGGTATCTGTAGGATACCATCTTTGCCTTTATTCGAAAAAGAAAACCCCTACAGGCTGTACCTTTGCAGTTCCTAAGATTAAATAGCTTTCACCAATATCAAAAGTAATTGCTTGTCAGAAAATTGCTTGAATTGGTTTTCCAATTTATTCACTACTGAGTTTTCAGATCATGCCTTTCCTTATTGAATTTCTGAGGTAGCTATAGAAAACTGTCCATATGTCT